>OX377618.1:58974353-59099353 GCA_947397865.1 Polietes domitor
TAAATGTATGTGTTTGACAAAAAATGTTAAATCGGAAAGGACATTTGTATGGGGGTATATTGAAACCAGGAACGATGTGACGCGCTTTCACCATGTCTGTTTATTGGTGAAATATAATATGTAAAATTTGGCCAAAATCGGTTAAACATTCGGGAGCAACATTTGTATGAGGGCTATATCTAAATCTGAACCGATCTTACCCACTTTCACCATTGGTTTTTTAGTTGGATTATAAGATGTTGTGCCAATTTTAAAGAAAAACGGGTACAATATGTGGTTTCTAAAGCGGAAAAAGTGAATTCGGGAGCGACATTTGTATGGGGGCTATATCTAAATCTGAACCGATCTTACCCAATTTTTGCATACGTGTTTCTAGTTGGATTATAAGATGTTGTGCCAATTTTAAAGAAAATCGGGTACAATATGTGGTTTCTAAAGCGGAAAAAGTGAAATAGGGAGCGACATTTGTATGGGTACAATATGTGGTTTCTAGAGCGGAAAATGTCAAATCGGGACCGACATTTGTATGGGGGCTATATCTAAATCTGAACCGATTTCCTCCAAATTCAATACCAATGGTCCTTGGCCAGAAAAAATAACTTCTGCCAAGTTTCATGACAATCTGACAACAATTGCGACCTGTAGAGTGCGAACAAGCTTAGATGGACAGCAGACGGACAGACAGACATCGTTAAATCGACTCAGCTGGCGATTCTAAGCCGATCCGTATACTTAAAGGTGGGTCTAGCTCAATTATTTCTTGGTGTTACAAACATTTGGCGGAAAACTAACTTATAATACCCTAGACCACGAAGTGGTGTAGGGTATAATTAATGGGGGTCGATCTTACATTTAACCCCTCTGGGGACGATTCCGAGGCAGTTTTGGGGCTTTTCGTGTATACCTTTTTTCACTCACTTTTGATCCGATGAGCGCCCACTTACACTCACCCAACCATCCCCATTTTTTGGCTCACGAATTATTTTACCGAACCTCACCGGGGTTCCAGCATATCAAAATCGAAAAGTCGTCGTGCACTATCCCACCCCTACCAGCAGCCTTTTAGCGCAAATATTTGGTACTTGTAAACACCTCTTTGAGGCCTTTTTAAACAGACAAAATCTTTGAGCAAAACGCCACTTTGCACAAACTTTAGTATTTGGCATTTTGCGCAAATATTTTGTGTGTATTAAAATGACTCTAAAGCGAGAGCCGCCAGTGTTCGTATTGTATTCGGGCTCGTACTAATTCGCCAATAATATGGCAGTACTATTCAATGGATAGATGGGCTCATTATTGCAGTCAGCTGTTTTTCTTGGTTTGTTGCTGTAGTTATCTCCTAGAATAATTATTGCTTGTCTCCTAATTGTAAAAAAGGCATTTGCTCAAAAGCTGTTGTAAGTAAAAATAAACCACAAATCAATAAATTGCGGCAATGAAAATATAAAAAATAATTTGTAAAAATGGTCCAGATACATAAACAAACAAGGTAAATACATGCATTCTAAATTTGCGAAACTTGCAAAATTCACCGAATGACAACAAATCGGTGTTGTTGAAAATATAGATTACCGAATACTCGATACATTCTGTGTGTGAGGTACTTGATTATAAAAATACATTTTCACTGCTACTCTCAGAGTTGAATTTTTAGGTATTTTAGAGGTGCACTTGTCTTATAAAAAATTAAGACAGTGTTATTTACTGATCCTACAAATACAACTATCCTTGAAGAAAAATCTTATTGGGCAAACGAATAATTCATGAATGGAATGACAAAATATCACATACAAACACTGTCATAATAAGCAACGTATGAATGGTTTAAATATACGTTTAGATTGATAATTAATGTTATATATCTGTGTAATATGATTATATGGCGTGTTTACACATAATGGTATATACTTCTGAAAAAAAAAATATTGTTGATTGTATTAAATATTATTGGTTATGTAATTAACGTAATAAAATACTAAGCTTTCGTAATCAACTTTCACGTTGTACATGCAATCTTCATATGTAAGCACCCTTGTAAATACATTCATTCATTTATATATATAATTTTGAATTTCGCGAAATCCGTTAATGTTATTTAATACTACTACTAAGTACCGAGTTCGAAAAGTGTCGAGCAGTCCAAAGTAACCATAATTTTCAGCCGATGTGGAACAGGTTGTCTCATATTAATAATTTGAATTTTGCCCGTTGTCCAAATGGAGTGACCCTGTTCTTTTAGTTTTGTTTTATTTACGTATTTGTTGTTGTTTTCATTAACAAAACATACGTTTGTATGTTTATTATGCAATAAAAAATATAAATATTTAAACAAGAGGTTGGAAGAATCTGATCTGATCTTAAAAAATCCCCAGAAGTGCATTTAATTAATTGTGATATTAGTATAATTAAAAAACGTAAGTTCAGCCGGAAGAAAGAAAGAATCGCTTCGATCGGCCTTATCAATTTAATTTGATCTAAAATTTTACACCACTCCAACAACTCGTAATACATATATACTATGTCACTCTCTGTGGTTTTTGATTATGATTGTGTTGTTTTGTTGCTTATGCACTGTTGTCTTCTTCTCTCCTCAGATGTTTAAAGTTAATTTTGTTAAGAACAGTATTCAGTTGTTAAGCAAAACTAAAACTCGTCGCCCACATAATAACACGGCCAGACTGGTTTTACTTGAACCATTTTCGAAACGTGACTTCAGCACAGAAAAAGCTATGGAGAAATTTGATCTTCCCAAAAGATTGCAGGGCAGCGCCCCAAGTGTTTGGTAAGATTAATGTTTGATTAAAAACACGTCCAAAAGAGTTGTAATTAATGGATGATGTATTTCTAGGAATGAATATATTACTCTGGCTATGGAGTACAAGCCTCTGAATTTAGGCCAAGGTTTCCCCGATGATGCTGCTCCCGAATATGTGACTAAGGCTTTAGGTGATATCGCCAAGGATGAAAATCCTCTTCTCCATCAATACACCAGAGGTTTTGTAAGTTAATTGTAGATCAGAGACTAAAAATTTGTTTTATTATACCCTCCACATCACCATGTGAACATGTAGATGGCAATTCAATTCCGGTTTGCACAACTAACATTCTGAAAAACGGTATAAGCTGATATAAATGCTAAATATTAAAATCTATATACCGATAAAACTGTGCAATTTATTCCCATTGTGGGCAATGTGTGCTGTATAAATCGGGCCTATCGTTATTATTTATATTGTCTCATTTTAGGGTCATATGCGTTTGGTCCAAGCCATAGGCAAATTATATTCGAAGCTTCTGCAGCGAGAATTAAACCCTATAAATGAAATTCTTATTACTTCTGGAGCTTATGAAGCTTTATATTCATCCATCATGGGCCACGTTGATGTTGGAGATGAGGTGATCATCATTGAACCTTTTTTCGATTGCTACGAGCCAATGGTTAAAATGGCCGGAGGAATTCCCAAGTTTATACCGCTGAAGCCGGTAATAAGTTATTTATATTCTCCATTCCTTCAAAGTTGTATACCGATTTATTACCTTATCCACAGACCAAAGCTGATGGCGCTATTTCCTCCGCCGACTGGATTTTGGACGAAGAAGAACTGAAGAAAATGTTTACCAACAAAACTAAAATGATTATTCTGAATACACCTCACAATCCCATTGGTAAAGTTTTCAATCGCAAAGAACTTGAGCTCATTGCGGATTTATGCAAAAAATGGAATGTTCTTTGTTTGTCCGATGAGGTCTACGAATGGATGGTATTTGATGGTGTGGAACACATACGCATTTGCACTTTGCCAGACATGTGGCAGCGAACCATTACCATCGGCTCGGCGGGTAAAACGTTCTCTGTGACAGGTTGGAAGACCGGATGGGCTTACGGCCCAGCAAATTTAATTAGAAATCTGCAAATGGTTCATCAAAACTCGGTCTATACTTGTCCAACACCATTGCAAGAAGCCGTCGCAAGAGGCTTTGAATTGGAAATGACCCGGTTGGGTAGTGCAGATTGCTTTTTCAACAGTTTGCCAAAAGAATTGCAAGTAAAACGAGATTTTATGGCCAAGTTCCTAGAAGAAGCTGGTATGAAACCAACTATACCTGAAGGTGGCTATTTTATGTTGGCCGATTGGACTCAACTAGGTAACGTATTGTTCGTTTGTTTCATTATGATTTAATTATGACTTATAATGAATTATTGTATTGCAGAAAAGAAAATTGACATCAATTCGGAACCCGATAAATATCGCGATTACAAATTCACTAAATGGATGACTAAGAATATGGGCTTGCAGGGAATTCCACCTTCGGCATTTTATAGTGAGGCCCATAAAAATCTGGGCGAGAATTTTGTGCGCTACTGCTTCATTAAAAAACAAGAAAATCTTGAGAAAGCATCCCAATTGTTGGAGAAATTGAAGAATAATTGAGTTTTATTGATTTAAGCATACTGCAGCTTTCTGTCAATGTAAATGAATTTATATTTTGTAACAAAAAATGTTTAATAAAGTGCATGCATAGCTACATACAGAAGATTCAACCTGTATAATGTATTTTTGCAGTGGCCCATAGCATATCAGATTTTGGGACATATATTTACTGTATTGTGGACGCAATATACATATATTTATTACATATTTGTATAAGTTTATCCAATGTATCATACCATTGCTCCTAAAAACGACGACGAAAAATTAAGGGGCTTCGGTTTAAAGATATTTATTTCATCGCTGTATGTAGAAATTCTGTGGTTTTTATAAATAATAACAACTTTTGTATTAAAATCGAGAAATTATGAGATAAGTGATTATTTGAAACATAAATCTTATACAGAAACATAAATCTTAAGTTTCTATTGAGGCCAGATAATACATTTTTCACAAACAGTTTCAAAAAGTAGTAATTTTGGTCACAATGCGGAGCGGTGTATTCACGAATTGAAAAACATTTCCATAAATTCCCCAACGATTATCATATTGTAAACCATTTCTTTCATTGGACCTTATTCCCAAACTAAATATAAGCTAACATTTAAAACTGGCGGTCATAGTAATCTAGGAATTCTATGAGTGACAAATCGTATATTCACTCCACCCTATTGGGAGGCGATGAAATAGGAATTCAGTAACCATTTACTTACCAAAAAGGGTAATAAAATTGTAAAGGGCAATTCTTCAGACAATCTAGATCTGGCAACCCTACTCTTTAATTCAACCTGTTCCAATTGTCTGTCCGTTCAATTGTAGATTTTCTCGTTGTTGATTATTTGTAAATTGTTTTTGCTGCAAATGTGTATATTTAATAATTCAATGTTTCGTATTTATTATTGTTCACTATTCCAAATGTATAATCAAAACATAACCTCGCTTTTCTGCATTCTGCTTTTGACGTACTCCACAGAGAACCAAACACTACGAATACACTGACGATTACATAAGTAGTGAAGCACAAGATTGTTTTTTTACAGCCGGACGCTTTATTATTTTGCAGGAAAAATTAGAACTCATGAAATACTCTTTTATCAATCCATTAAGCGTCTTATAATTTTCACAAGTTATTTTGTTGTTTTCACATAATTAAACTAAATAAACAATTGAATATTCCTCTATATTCGCATGACAAATTACATGTCGAACACAGATTTAAGAGCCAATTCTGGTTTGTCGTAGTTCAATTCTTCGGGAGTTGGAACACCCAATTCGGTGAGAGTGGGTTGAATGTGGTTGAGAATGTAAGGATAGATTTCAGAGGTCTTATCGCCACACTTGTTTTTGACACCTTCCAACCATCTGATGGCCAAAGCAATGTCGTTAACACGACGGCAAGCTTTCAAACCAGCTTCAACAATCTTGGGAGCAGGCACCAAATCCATACCCAACAAATCGTTCATGCCCTTGCGAACCTCCCAGCCATCGATATCGCTGCGGTTGAAGTAATCTTCATACTGCTTGTCGAATTCCTCGGCAGGAATTTCGTGATGGGCAGCACGTACGACACCAACACGGCTGGTAACACCGATGGAGCTACGGGCAATGTTAGCAATTTGGCTTGCAGCAAGACGGAACATTCTGTGTGGAATAAAAACACCAATTTTATTACAATTTATAAAATTGAAAATGGTTAAGTAATCGGTTTGTTACCTGGTATAGCCTTTCTACGGTAGTTCGCGATGAAAATTCAATCCACAGAATATGAGAATATGACAAACAGAAAACGAAGCCGACCATAAATTGACATCAGCGACGGCGTAAACATTTTTAGCTGTCTAGTACAGGGATGGTAAAGTGTTTCTTCTTCTTACCAATCGGATGTTTAATAGCAAGAGGCACAAACAGCTTAATTTTTGTGTGGAATTTACTCGCTTAATAAGAAAGTAGCTTGCAACTCTCTTAGTGTTGCTGCAGATTTTTCTTGTTGATTCATTTAAGAAAAACCAATAAGTAACAAAATTGCCAACGTATCTTAATCATAAGCTAGTAAGCCCAATCGAACAGGCGTACTATTTTGGCAATTTTTTACTCCTTATGACCGAACTGTGTATTTTTAAACCCTACTCTAATATTCTATTTATGTGTAATTACAAAAAAATGAAATTAACACACATTTTAGTATTTAATTTATTTTTTCTTTGTTAGAGTTTTCCATTGTGGCTATTGTTTACTTTTTTGTACTGTTTGCTTTGTGGTTTGTACAACGAAATGTCAAAAAATTGCAGTGTTACAGGGTCGATTCAGTAGCTCGATTTCCCAAGAAATCAGATTGATTCTATGCTGTGTGACAATGCTATTAGTGTGGATAACAATAATAGGGCTGTTTTTCTTTAAGCCGGGATAACAAGCTGCGATAACAAAAACTTTAATAAAAATTTAATTTTTCGTTCAAAATAAAAAATTATTTTTTCACATTGTCGCCAACTACGATATAAATATATGTATCTAAAGAAATTTTCAAAAAAATATTTTTGTCGACTTTATTGGACTTAGCCTCGATATCCATCATTTTGACTTACACTGGATAATTATCCAGGCTAAGTCAAACATTATTAATACAATTTTTTTTTCAAAATCTGTTTTCACACACACATTGATATTGCTTTTGGCTACAATTTTAAAAAAGATTTTTTTATTTTGAGTGCAATTTTAACATTTTATTGAGATTTTTGTTATCGCAGCTTAGTTATCCAGTCTTAAAGAAAAAGAGCCATAATATGTTGACAACATTCCTATCCATTTCTGATAAACGATTATGAAGGCTTTTCAGATAAAAATATTATATGTGTTTCTTTCGTAACATGTATAAGTTAACGTATATGTTAGGAAAAAAACGTGTTGGTCCTTTAAGTGTTTATAGCTTATAGCCCTGTCACACTGCATACGAAATCTAGCTGAAATGACATAAGTTCGATTTACATCAGATCCCATACAAATTAGACACTTGAAAATAGAACTTAAGTCATTACGCGCTGAAATCGAACAATTTCACATGTAGTCTGAAAAGGCTATTATGTCATTTGAAATTAAGATGAAATGACGTAAGGTCGATTTGAGCTGAAATTGATTGATTTCGCATACAGTCTGGAAAGGGTATTATTAAATTAGAAAATTTCTCACCTCGAAATGAAAATTTCATATTATATTGTTTTCATTTCTTTAGTACTTCTGTAATTAAATGTTCTGTCAATTTTTTGCTCGCGAAATATTAATTATTTTTGAAAACAAACATGAAATTTCATAATAGCTCTTTTCAGACTACATTCGAAATCTAAATCAAATGATAATATCATTTAGAAAATGTCATACATACATACCACTTTGTACATAATTTTTAAATTGTAATGTATTATATGAAAGGTATTATTTTGGGTTTTGTACAACACTTTTTTGATAAAATTTTCAGACTCCATGCGAAATCGATCTGAAATATCATAATAGCATGCGAAATTAAGCGATTTCAGCTCAAAGTTGATTTACAGCCTTGTCATACTGCATGCGAAATCTAGCTGGAAAGACATAACGTCGATTTTCAAATGTCAAATTTGTATGGGATCTAACATTTGTACATCGACCTTATGTCATTTAAACTGGATTTCGCATGTAGTGTGACAAGGCTATTATGTCATTCGACCTTATGTCATTTAAACTAGATTTCGCAGGGCTATTATGTCATTTCAGTTAAATTTCGCATATAGTGTGAAAAGGCTATTACAAATGCAAATCGAACTGAGTTGACATAAGTTCGATTTGTAATAAGATTCCATACAAATATGACACTAAAAATCGGCTATAAGATCGATTTATAAATGTAAGATCCCGTACAAGTTTGATATTTATCTTGAAATGAAATCCGTTATTTTGCATGCAGCTTGAAAAGACTATAAACTTCCTACTAATACAATTGCCGTTTTATGACGTTTATTTGCTATTGTTCCCAGAAATTTCAAAAAATTCTTTTCTTGAATTTTAATTCGTTTTCATTTTTCAGGGTTCAGATACTTATGTATATATATTTTGGCAAAAACGTATTGCTCAAAATCTGAGATAATACGTTTTATATACTCTACTGTTGTGCAAATATCTCTTAAAATCATTATCGAGTTTATATTTTATTCGGCATCAGCGTGAAGAGGCTTTATCTTCTGTTTTATCGTACCGAAAGTATCGAGTAGTTACTCTAAGTATTGGGTACCTAAAAAAAGGTTTTATCAGCTACTTGGTACTCAAATACTCAGCACTTCTCCAACACTAAAGAAGACGTCAAAGACGGACGGGTGAAAAAATTCTTTCCACAAAAAAGCTACAAAAAAGGCGTTGAAGTTTTTGATAGTTTTGGGCATAAAACGGCATTGAAAATTTCTCAAAGAACACCAAAAATAATTCTAAATTCTGTTAACAAAAATGGCTCCTACTGCAGGGTATGTATTTCATCTACTACACACGTTAGAATTAATTTAATTTGCATTCCCTTCTGGGAGACCTCTCTGTGCGTCGTACTGAATGATAATTGAAATGCACATACATTAATCAGGGCGGTAGGTTACTAAACTCTAAATGGTTCTATGATCTTCTATGCACGCAATAACTACATTACTGAGTATTCCACAGGATATGTAATTAAATGTAGAAAAAAGCCGATTAATTTAGGGTGACTACCAGGTGTTGATGCCATAAAAGGGGTCTACAAAATAAACGCGTGCTTTTCTGCCCGGCTTCCATTTATTGATTTTGCTCTTTTTCATTTCTTTATAACACACTATCTATTATTCTTTGTTGTTGTCTGCAGTTGTACTGGAGATAAAAGTTCAGAATTTCGGTTGTATTTTTTGTGTGTGTTTTAATTTGCAATTGTAAGTGGATTTGAGTTGAATTTAAGAAGAAATAAAACATTGAGGTTATGTTGGAGTCATTCGGTATATTCTCGAAATGCCATTTTGATGTGAGTGATGTTCATTGGTGCGTTCACAGTGTTTGTTGTGCCGCTATTTCATTTTTGTTGCTAAAACAGTGTTGCCATCGCGATATTCTTTGGACCCCAATAAAAGGACTTTGTTTACATACACTGGACAGAAAAAGTTTCTGTACGTACGTTTGTTCATCTTATCTAATCTAACTTCCAGTTTAATTTATTACTTTGGATTAATTTTTGTTTAATGGTCTAACTCTTATTTGATTCAAATTGCTTACTTTCATTTATACATATGAACAGAGGAAATTTGGTGAAGTTTTCACCACTAACCGTTATTGGGCTGCTGCATGGAACAACTCTAATTTAGTTATAATTGTAAAAATATTGGGGACAGGCCGTGGTCTGGTTCTCGAAAGTTCTGATATCCAATTAGAGCTATATTCGTCATTTCTAAACCGATATGATCTATGTATACGTCGTTGGAAAGATTTATTTCCTCCGTTCTGTGTCCACACGTTTTTTTTTCTATTAGAATTTGTTTTCGATTCACGTGTATATTATTTTGTATATTATGGCTTCTGGCTTCAAGTCAATTTAGATTGAGTTCTTTGTTCTTTCAGAGAAAATTAAGTAGTCATGAATTTGTATGAATCAGCATTTGTTTCTTTTGTATATTTTGGCTTTAGCCTTTTTTGCGGATGAAAATATACAATTATGTGCCTTATGCGAAAACTTGTATTTTCTATTTTACACGAATGGATATACCATTTTTCCGTCGAATTATTGCAATGGAAAACTTTCCATATAGTGTGTGACATTAGATTGCACTGGTATTTTTTTGTTCCAAGTTTTTGTAAGGTACATTGTAGAATAAGGGAGAACTTCTCTAATATAAACAAAATTTGAACACGGCTAGAAGCAAGGCGTATTTATAAAGGTGATAGCAGGAGCCCAGCTGACTGAATTTTTTTCATTCAAAAGTAACCGAAACTGTCAAATCCCATATATTTTGCTTTGACAGTATGGCTCACCATTCAAAAAATTACTTGTATTTTGTTGTTGCCGAATTTGTTTTTGCTCTGCTGCTATCACCTGTATTAATACGCCTTGGCTAGAAGGAAATATGTCAATGATTTTTATTTCAATGTCTTCTACAACCTAGTAAAAAGTCTAGATTTTTGAACCAGTATATGAATTGTAATTCACTCATTCACAGATCGGAAATTCGGATAGAGCTGAATCTCTGTATGCTTTGGTTGCAAAAAAGCACATCCTTGTCATGCTTTTCGGCAGATTGTGAAGGAATGATACTGAAACTGACCCTTAACAACCTGCTGAAAACGGAGCAGGAGTTTTCTGGTTATATATCAGCTCCTCAATTAATTACTATTAAAAATATTTGCAATCCCCAAATTTCAAGCATCACTACTATGATATTTTGATAAAGATATAATGTTTATGAGCAGACAATCATAAGATTTATCTTCAAAGAAACACCAAACAATTAAAAAATAATAATTAAGAAATACATGAAGGAAGAGGGGAAAGAAATGAATATACAAAAACTTATCTCTTATTAAAACCATGGAACAATCTTAGAACGGGCTACTTATGAATGATTGCTACCATTTTTTAAACAATAGTAAGCCGAGTACAACAATTATGAAGTTTGTTAAATACATGAGCTGGTCTAGCATTACATATGGTGCGGAAAAACAGATGGATTACATTTGTATTTTGAACGTAGTCGAGATTTTGACTGTAATGCGAACCAACTATTTACCAATTGCATCTAACAACCCAATTCATATAACATAATTTTTAATTTTTTTTATTATTATTATAGCACAGTACCACCCCCAGTTTCTTGGGCCCAAAGAACTGATTTGCTCTTTGTCATAATTGATGTGGAATGCAAGGACATCGAGCACAGGTATATATATATATATATATTTACTTTACTTTAAATTGCCCATAACTATTGGAACGTATTCACATATTTTTTTTTCATTTACAGTGTTACAGAGAATAGTTTTACATTCAAGGGTACTAATGCCTTGGAAGCCGATAAGAAATACGAAGTCACATTGAATTTTTTGCATGCCATCAAACCCGATAAAGTGACGAGTAAAAATATTGGACGATGCCTTGAATTTACAATTTATAAAAAAGAAGCTGGTCCCTATTGGAATTCATTAACCAACGACAAAACCAAATTGCATTTCCTTAAAGCTAACTTTACCAAATGGAAAAACGAATCTGACGACGAAGATGGTAAGCTTTGCATAATCGATATACATATAAACCATTGAACAGCAATATATTACTCTTTTAGAAGTGGGAGGTGATAACTTCATGTTCAATGACATGCTCAAGGGCGGTGATATGGCAAACAGATTTGATGATTTCAATGTTGATGATGATGACGACTCAGACGATAATATTCCCAGTCTATCACAAAATGACGAAGATGATGAAGACAATAAAGAGGCGGAAAAGAAAGATGAACAAAAATAGTTTAACAATTGTGTTAAATTTAATCTTTATATACATAAAACAACTTCTCTTAATATTAATAGCATGAACATTAATTGCTTTTAAATTAATTTTTTTGGAATTTTCACTTTGGAAAATACAAAAATGTTGACTTCAGAAAGGAAAAAATACACACATTTTTTTGAAAACAAAAAAATCTCTTATACGAAAACAACAAGATAGATATTCATATTTAAATTACTCGTACAGTAGATGCAATGCTTCAGCATTGTTCTATAACATCTTATTATTATAAAAAACGCAGACGAATAACAATCACCAACCAACCAAAACACGTTGCAAATATGTACAACAGAAATTTCGTAGACATTTCTAATTTTTTATTATTTTTTTTCATTTTAATTATTTTGTTACTTAAAACAACGTCTAAAAAGATGTTAAGAGTTTTTTTAGATCTTTTCTTAAATCTTCCTTACATATGTGTGTGTTTCCTGTAAATAAAGGAATATTTTTTTAAATTGCATACGATACGAAATAAGTTATTTTGGGAAAATAAAAATTATGATGTATTTTGTAATTTAACAGAAGATAAAACTTGACTTCGTTGTTAATAGCCAATAAACAATGCAACAACAAAATGAAAGATGTTGAATAGAATGAAACGCCGATATAAGATATTTGCTGATATTACAAGGTGATACAGGAACAAAGCGAAATTTATTGGATTTGTTTGTTTCGGTAACAATCAAAGTAAAAAATTAGCGGGGCTCATCAATGGATTAAATACCGCTTGAACTTGTGTTTATAATAGTGAAACAATGAATAATTTCATAATAAAATCATGTAAATTGATTTGAATATAAATATATATTAGAAACTTAAACTATACAAATTAGTATGACTCTTTGAAGTACTACTGCGTCGATAGAAGACATGTTTATGCCGATGCGCAAGACTCCTATCAAACTGCTTTGTCATTTTTTTAGTATCGTTTGGCAAGACATCATGGAAAGACTCACACCACAACAGCGTTTCCCAATTGTTCATTTGCTTTCTATATATTCTATTGGTGTACACCATGCTTAAAAGACATTCGTGGTGACCAAAAAAGTAAAATAGTTGCTGGAGACCATAGAATTAGAAATATTTGCTGCGAAAAATCTATGTTCGACTTTATCATTATTCATAGATTAAATGTGCCTGTTAGTATTCAAATGTGCCAGTAATTCAAAAATCCAAAAAATTGGAATATGTTTTATTTTATATTTTCTTGAAATAAATATTTTCTGCTTTTTTCATCGTTGGTAAGGAAATATCACTTTTTTGAATTAAAATAAAATATGTATGTTTGTTGTTTATTAGTGGTTCCCTTAGAGGTACCAACGTTGTCGATTTTTTTATTAAAGTCCGATATAATGATAGGATATTCTAAGAAAAAAGTAGTGTTTCGGTGGAAAAATATGTATTTTTCAATTGACTCAAACATTAACCATTGGATATCTCAAAACCGATAAAGACCACTATCATACTAACTGGCACAAATTTTCACTGAATAAAATGCAGCGACGATGCTAGTTTGCGCTAATCTCTACCAATTTAAACTTGCTACGTTAGTTTTAAGTGATATGAAAAAACCCCTATATTTAATGATGTGCTTTGGCAACCCTTCATTTAAGTTGTAACCAGTGGCAACTTTTTGTTACCATAGCACTTGTCAGAAGGGTTTGATTTTTGTTTTGATTTTTGCGGGTAGAAAAATAAATATTTATTTTAGTTTTATTGTTTTGTGTGGAATATTTAATATTTGAATTTACCAGAAACAACAGATATGGTAAGTGGGTTTTTATAATTCAATTCTTTTCGAGGAATTAAAGCCGGGGAAGTGTGTGGGTTGAAAGATCGGATCCTGGAGAAATTAATTGTCCAGCTACGATCGTACCGAAATCTTTATTTTTAACCATATTTTGTTAGGAATTGTATTAGTATACAGAGATAAAAATTTATTCATTCTACAACAAACTATTTCGTGACCTTAGTTTATCTACGTCTACTTCGAAATCGATTCTTTAATATACATAGATGGTGTTATAGAAAAATCTTGTTGAAAATATTGCAACTGATGATGTGGTGGATAGAAGAGAACAGCTTTTCGCAGTTCCGCGCAGGGATACCGAAACCTCGGCCGAAGTAGTTAATCCCTTGGCATACGTTTTTCTTGGGTTTATTGTTCATGCAGCACTTAAAACAATCTAGCCAAAGACAGCCAATTTGAAGTTCTTTTGGTCTTCCAATTGATTGACCACTTGCAATTGAGGAACCACTTTATATGAAGGGACCAGTTTAAATGAAGGCACCTCAAATTGTAAAATTTTAGCCTTTCTATAATGTGTGAAAACTCCAGGAAAAAATAAAAAAGTTATTTTGAAAAGGTTATTTCTCTTATAATGAGATATTTTTTGTAGACTTATTTTAACGTTTAAAATAACTTTTTTTTATAATTATGTTAACAAAAATATTTTATTTCGTACAAACAAACGGAGCACGCAATTATTTAGGAAATTTGTAATTGAATGATGTGTTCAAAATCCAATTATAAAAGGTTTCATTCTCATTCTTATATTGGACTTATTTTTTAATTCGAAATTGCGGAGCACGCAATTATTTAGGAAATTTGTAATTGAATGATGTGTTCAAAATCCAAATATAAAAGGTTTCATTCTCATTCTTATATTGGACTTATTTTTTAATTCGAAATTTGTTATTGTGTTCCTGTTGCAAATGTGGTTCTGCTCTCCTATACAAATATAAGTTTCTATAAAGCTGATCCTACGGCAATTTAAATTATTACAGTATTCTTTTTGAAAATGTGAGACGACTACGAAAAGACAAGAGCATTGGTCTGATGGCGACTTTAATCTGAACGTTGTGTTGTCTGTATTATATTATATTTTCAATTTCTTTGTGTGGAATCAGTGAATTTCCTTTATATCAATGAAATGTAGGCGATGATATCTCGAAAAGTTGTGTTCAGCTGTTGTTCATGTTACTATGTTGCTACCAATAAAAATATTATTCTTTTTAACGATTATCCTTAGTCTCGTCGTTTGTCCTTTGTGGCCGAGTGGTATCAGGAAGAAGCTGCTATCAATAAATCATTCACACTATGGTACTATGTGGAAAACAACGCTATAGAAGTTGTAAGTACATTATTAGAACAATTCATAAATAAAACAGACAAAAATGAAGTGCATACATATTTTCTTATTTTGTTTTAGTATGATCCAAAAACCAAAAAGATGTTTCTGAGGCGTACCAAAATGCCAGAATTATCGGAAAAAGATTTCTTTGTGGGCTCAAAAATCAATATATTCGGGCGACAGTTCGACATAGTTGATTATGGCGATGAATTGACCAAAGGCATTTTAGCGAAACATCGCAAAAAGTATGAAAATAATTGTTTGTCTAATGAAGTGAAGGGTTGTAAACTCAAAATACGTTTCCAAAACTTTGCAGGACCTTTATATTACTTAAAAACAGCATTCTACAATATTTGGGTACGGTGATATGCTCCTTAATCGATAGCAATTTCAGCATTAGCAAAGGTTTGATGGTGCAATTCACAGCAGAGCAGGTGAAGGAATTTTTGAGTGACCAAAGCAGCAGCGATGTCCAAACATCGTAAGTGGATCCGTCCATATATGCCGGATGATTATTTTGTTTTAATTTTTAGTCTTCTCATGAGTCAATTACTCTCTGGCCCTTCGATTGGCTTTGAGTTAATAGCTGACGATGCTGTAGAAAAAATTAAACGTTGTCAAAGGCAAGTCAAAGAATGCATGAACGATGATAATATACCTCGCGCCTTGAGGACACTCTTTGATAGGGATGATATGCGCAATGGCATTTACGCTTCCCAATCTGATGAAGATGTTTTTAGGGTATGGTTTGATAGACAATTTGTGTTACATTTGAATTATCAATAAATTATGTTCTGTTTCAGGATTCCAGTTTCTTTTTCGATAATAAGTCGCGACTTCAGATTAGTGTGCAATTGCAAAACTCTACATTGTGCATTATTAAGCCACATGCGATTAAAGAAGGAAATGTGGGTAAAATTATATCAGACATTACCTCGAATAGTTTCAAGATAACGGCCTTAAGAATGCATATTTTGGAAAGGGTCAATTGTGCAGAATTTTATGAAGTCTACAGAGGCATTGTGCCAGAATATATAGTAAGTAATTAATTATATATGCTATCTACGTCTCTTGATATTGAATTATTGATATTGATTTGTTCGTATTCGGTTTTCTATACCTTTACACAAATTTCGTCCGGATGCTTCCAGCTGTAGACCTTCTGATTATACTATGCACAAAAATAACAATTTTGTGTCTGGGACCTAAAAAAGTATTTTGCAAACAAATTCACACTTACCGCGAACAAAGGGGGAATTTGTTCACGTGCAATTTTCTATTTCCCTTTAGGCATATGATGGCAATATGAATATAACCGGGGAATAGGTTTTACTTCTTAGCGTTGTTATAGAAATAAGGCTACCAAATTGATGTAAGAAAGCAGAATAAATAACGATTGAAAATTTAAGGGAACTACTCATTTCCACGGAAATTTTATTCGCGATAGAGGTGACTGCGATAGGTACGCACAGAAATCTTCCTGAACAGGTTTACGTTACCTATTTACAACCAGCCAATGAAAACCAGGAGTAACATTCCTCCAAATATATCTTTACCTTTTGGGAGTATAAAATTTCATCACCATTCGATGAAGTTTGTGATCAATTTTCTCACATTTTTTATTTAAAATGTTTCCTTCTAACTTTAAAAATCGGTGAATTGGAAAACATATATTTTCACTTTATAATCTTTCACATTTCTCGTTTTAAAATAGTCCATGGTGGCGCAATTGGCTAGTGGTGTGAGTGTGGCTTTGGAAATTGCTTGCACGGATTCTAGTAAAAACAGTTATGAAGAATTTCGTAAATTCTGCGGACCCATGGATCCGGTAATTATTTTTTCGCTTTACGAAGGGTATAATTTTTGCTTCATTTTATTTGTTTTAGGAAATTGCCAAACTTTTGAGACCTCACACATTGAGAGCTAAATATGGCTCTAGTAAAACCTTAAATGCTGTTCATTGTACAGATTTGCCGGATGACACAATTTTAGAACTTCAATATCTTTTCAAAATTATAGACTAACTAATACGTTATCATATTAATAATACTACTACTCTCCGTCTTAGTTGTGTGTTTAAAATATAAAAAATATATTGTTTAATTTTTTTTTTTTCATATATATAATAAATAACAATTTCTTATGTACACAAAACTACATAATAATACTTTTTAAACATTAAGCAGTGCATTATTGCTCGTACTCGGTGTATCGTCATTTCGTTCATCGTGTTTTCGATATCCATTCTGAAGTGACGTTGTTTCTGTAGTAATCAATTCCAAAGAAGAAGACTGTGTACTTTCCAACAGTACATAATCGTAAGCTAGATAGGTGTATAGAACTATGGCCATAACCATTAAAACGGCATAAAAGAAATATTCGTCACTTTGGGTGCGAAAAATATTGAATTCAGTAATTACAACCACAATTAAATTCCCAAATGCATTGTTTAGAAACCAAGCGGCCGTAACAACGGATTTCATGGATGTTGGAGCCTGTAAGATATAAAAATTATAAATAGTAAATTACCAACAAACTACTAACTAACCTGTGTAAACGCGAATTGCAAGCCCGGTATGGAAAGTAACAGCTCTCCCAGCATTATAAAAATGAATTGTGGAGTTTGCCACATAACGTTAACTGATCTATACGGCATTGTCTATCAAAAGAACAATATTCAATATTCAAATCATTTGTACTCATTTGAATGAAACTCACTAATATATATCGTTGCAAAACTCCTGCTGAAATAAATGATAACGCCGAAAATATTCCTCCAACTGTAACACTTAGCAGGGGCTTTAATTCGTATTTAAAAAGCCATTTTAGCAAAGGTTGTACTACATACTGCCACAATGGTATTAGAATGAATAGATATATAGGCCCCATTGCCTTGGCCTGATCTGGTTGTATTGTTATACCCCCATCTACTATAGTAGTGTTCATTAAGGAGGCTTGAAATGTCCAACTGGAATCTTGTTGAGCCAGCAAAGCAAAGTATATAGGCAAAGGTAGGAACAGTTTGACTAGCTGAAATGAGGTTAAAACGTTATAATTGGTTGTGTTATTTATTTTTTTCATCACTCCGTCACTATAGAATATTTATTATAAGTTATAATTAACGAACATATTAAATATTTAATCTATCAATGTTGAAATAATGTTTTTAAGATTAATTCCTTGTTAAATTGCATTGAAATTATTCCATTTTTGCTTTTTTACTTCAATAAAACATTTACCTCATGTTTTTGCAAAATATTTTCATGTCCTGTAAATTAAAGGACGCCATAACATGTGTCAAACTAGTTCTTTATGTTACTCCTTATCATTTTTCTAGCATCGGTGTCATGAAAGTCAAATTTTATGACGCCGCACAGCAAAAATCACTTTAAACTAGTGAACACATTTACAAAAGAAAAATATTGTTGCAAAGAAGACATTATAACCTTTAAAATGACACTAGACATTCGATCTTAGACTTACTGGGAGCTTTAAAATCAGACATCTAATATGGTGTTTCTTTCTTTTCAAAATCATTATATTTCTAGTTAATTTACATTTACATTTTTTGTTACCAAACTAATCATATTTCACTTACTTTTGCTCTAACACAACATATAGTCAACTAACTGAACCCCGCCTGCTTCTCCAGACAAAAAACACATACCGAAAATCCAAAATTGGAGTTTATATTGTTTTTTTTCGTGGTCAGTAATAGTTTTTTTAATATATAGTATTATCTGTGCGAAGTTCCAAAAAGATACAAACGTTTTATAGTATTAATAGGGATATATATTTATTTTATTTTATTTTATTATCTCGTACCGCCCAATTTTTTCCACAAATTCGCACATTAATACACAATGAACTCACACAAAATTTCAAAATTCTAGCTGCAATATAACTCAATATATCCATCATTCAAATCCCCCCATTTGTATCTTTCCTACGTAATTGAAAACTTAATGATCTCCCAGAATATCAGGAAACTCTGTGTCTTGTAAGAGAAAATACTCTATAACTGGTTTTAATTTCTTATGGGATGTGCCACGCCTTCTTCAAAAATACCAACTAACCAGATGAATGGATTCACATAAAATTTCAGAACTCTCAGTGTCGTAGAAATGAATATATTTCATAATTGATTTTAATTTTGTATGGGAGGTACCACGCCCCTTTTTCCAATTTCGCCAATTTAGATATAGCCCCCATACGAATTTCACTCCCGATTTGACTCTTTTCACTCTAGATACCACATATTACAACAGATTTTCTTCAAAATTGGCAAAACATCTTATATTGCAACTAGAAACACCTGTGGTAAAAATGTGTTAGATCGGTTCAGATTTATATATAGCTCATATATAGCTATTGTATCAGATTGTCTTCAGATTTGGCGAAACATCTTATATTCAAACTAGGAAAACCTGTGGTGAAAATAGGTCAGAACGGTTCAGATTTATATATAGCTCCCATACAAATTTCGCTCCCGATTTGACTTTTTCCGCTCTATAAACCACATATTGTATCAGATTGTCTTCAGGTTTGGCAAAACATCTTATATTTAAACTTTTGCAACTGGGTCAAATCGGTTTAGTTTTATATATCGCTCCCATACAAATTTCTCTCCCGATTTCACTTTTTCCACTCTATAAACCACATATTTTAACAGATCTTCTTCTTGTATACTTGCTTGTTTGTGGGGGTTGCAGTCCTTGGCCAGATTCCGTGGGGGATCCGGGTCGTATCGGTGCATAGAATCGACTGCTGGGGATACGGTCCAGCCGGTCGAATGACAGAGATAATACCTAATTTCCCGGCTGAGGCAGTGATCATAGCGAACCAGCGTGACGAACTCCGCCGTCAAGCCTGGGAAACTTGCAATTAAAGGTGAGTCGTACAGACCCACAACCTTGTTGTCACCTCTTGCAAAGACTATTGAGGCGTTACTCCTGCCGAGCTTGACCAGAATCCTACTTCCAGCAGAGCATCAGCATGGTCTCTGAAAAATGCACAGCAACGCAGAGTTAAGCAAGGAGTACCTCAGGGTGGAGTTCTCTCCCCGTTATTGTTTAACATCTATCTCTGCAAACTCCCTCAACCTCCAGCAGGGGTTGAGATAGTCACATATGCGGATGATTGTACGGTTATGGCGAGGGGCCTAAATGTAGATGAACTCTGCAGGATTTCTTCAAGGCTAGAAATCTGAAACTATCCCCGGCAAAGTCATCAGCCACACTCTTCACAACCTAGACTAAGCAAGTCGCACTTGACTTGGCTGTCGAAGTCGATGGCCACAGAATTCCGACTGTGAGTCATCCCAAAATCCACCCCTAGATAGCTTACTCAACTCCTCAGCGCATGCCACCGCAATTTGCAACAAGGTAAAAACAAGGAATAAAGTCCTCAAGTCGCTCGCTGGTAGCACTTGGGGCATGGACAAAGAAACCTTGCTCACGACCTACAAAGCAATTGACCGGCCGGTGGTAAGCTACGCAGCGCCAGTGTGGACTACCTGCACCAGCAAAACGCAGTGGAACAGAATTCAATATTCAAACACAAAAAAATCTTCCCGTTTTCACTTTTTTACCGAATTGTATTATATTCGTATAGAAAGTGGAGTGTATCATATAGTCGGCCCCGCCCGAATTTAGCCTTTCCTTACTTGTTTTTTCTTGAATTCTGAAGAAATTAATCAACTTTGAGCGGCTCTATAAAACTATATCTGTTCTCTATTAATTGGTACCATTAGTTTGTTATCAAATTTTTGATTTTTGCCACTGATTCCAGCAAAGGCCCCACAGTTCGCCAATTCGCTCGTCAAGAGGCGAAATATTTTACAGAAATATATTGTTCCGGAAAATAGTAAGCAAATGAGTAAAAATGATTTATTAAAATAAAATAAAAATAGGGAAAATTGTTGTGTCACCGCAAATGAAATTGGTATACTCAAGAACACCAAAGTCCACATTGAAGGTAAATTCAAGAAGGACGTCAAGACTGGTTGATATGGAAAGGGAATATCAGGTATCTTCTACATTTATATGAGGAATACAAAGCCAGAACCCACAAAAGAAGCCATACAAGCATATAGAAAACATAGTTAGATTTTATATGACAAATTTTTATAAATGTAATAATGGCAGTCTTTTGGTAGGTCGTGTAAGATCACCAGAAAAACATAAAACAAAAAGTAATCATAAAAGTCATTTGTTATTTTTTCAATTTTTAATTTGCATTTTTATCATGCCCTATCTAAAACCAACTTTCTAAAGAAAATCTCGACTTCGAAAAAATCAAAAACTGTAACCCTACTGAACAAAAAAATTCTTTTGTTGTTTTGCCTGTAACATCCTTATTTTTTATCCAACTCACGCGAGATTTTAATACACGGTGTATCTGGACCAGAGAACCACTGCGGTGACATTTTCATAACTCACTAAAAAAAGGTGTAAGTATGTATCGCAAGCGATTCTTGTGTTCAGTACACATTCAAGTGTTCGTTTCTCTCGAGTGTCCGAGCAATAGATTGTTGACCACGGCATGCCAATATCGATTTCGGTTTGCGGTGTTGTGTGCGAATGAATAGCACAGTCACTACCGATACGATGTTCTTATATATAATTTGAATTCATTGTTGTACGCTCTTAATGTCTGGTCCGTCGCTGCAATAACTAGCTGTGCTGGTTATAGTGACCCGGCTCAATCCCTAGACACAAAATTAGAATATAAATTTACTTTGTATTGTAATTCATAAAAAATACAAAATATTTAAGAGAAAATTGTATTAAATATCGAAAAGGTGACCAGAACATGAACAAAACTTGGCACTTCATTTTTTCTACTTGATATTAATAATAATGCATCAACAATGCCAAAACCCACAAACTATCACTTTTGGATACATTGAGTTATTGTCACGAGATCAAAAAAGTCTAGGCTAAGGAAAAATCTTTAGCTGCAGTTTTCTTCAAAAATAGAAGTTCATGCACGTAATTTACGTAAATTAAGTTATCAAGATTAAAAACATGCCAAAAGAAGCATTTGTAAATGTCCAACAGCATTTTCCCAATCGTGATGGTCTACCCGGTATTGATACAGGCTGAAAAATTCCTCTGTGTTCATTTAGATATTTACCTTAAAGACTTTAGCCACATCACTGACAAATGTCTCATCATACCGTCCTATCGCATAATGAAGCCAATGGGAATGCTGCTTTTTATCTTCCGCATCTCCGCTCCACTTTCTCGCCAAGGCATGTTTAATACAACCGTAGAATTTTATTAGAATACTTTCCTCGGAAAGTTTTTCGTCTTTATAGTACAATTTTCCAAAGCTAAATATAACTGCAAAAACAAATTTGTATTTATTAAAATATATATGAATATAAAAGATAGTATGAATAACATACGCCATGCCATAAAGAATGAAGTTCCCAATGTACCAAAAACAGCAGGATAGCATCCCGTTTTATTATAGCAACTGGTATTAGCCCGAACCATAGGCGGTATTATTTTACTCAAAAATATACCAATGTAATAAACAAAGTAGTATAGTGAAAAATAGTCAGCCAATTGTTTAGCTTGATCGGGGAGTTGAAATTGTATCGCTCCCAGTGATGTTACGCAGGCGCGTGTTGAACCATTTCCTATTGCTATAAAAAGTAGGGCCACTGAAACCAGAAATCTGCAAAAGAAAATATATTAGTATGTCCTATTGTATGTCAAAAATATGTATATCACTTACATCAACGACACTCCCACATATGGCAGTGATGTGAACACGAGTAGAATCCAACCAAAAGCATAGATAAAATAAAATCCATTTATTGTTCGTACATTGCCTATATAGCTGTCGGCTAGTATAGCTCCAAATATAGGGCAAAATTGCCCGAAGAAATTGAAAACATGCAGTAGCACTGTTGATAGGCTTTCGCTCAAATATAAATCATCTCGCAAATACAAGGCCAATATCGCTGGAAATAAATTACAGACACATGGGATTCATCAATACACTCTACACAAGCTATGATTTAGATTATTGTATATTATGTATGTTATCTATATGTATGTTCTCATATATGTAAGTATGTCGTAGTGAAGTGCAATCAATGTCCCTTGCATGAGCTGAGCTGGACTTTTGAATTAGGTAACACAATGTGTCAAAGATAAGATTCAAATGGTTTTGAGTTATTACAAAAAATCGAATTAATTTCAAATAAAGCTGATAACACCTTATGATTTCATCAATTGCAAAAGTCTTGCAGTACTTTCTAGTACATTTTAGATTCATCGCATGTAACAAATGCGTAGTCCATCTCAGTACATCCACTCCTGACATGGTGGTGTTGGAGGGTATAATTGGAATAAAATACAACAAATCATAAATGATCATGAACTTGAGCGATTTCGTCAAAGCAGATGAATTTTGAATTTCAACAAAGAAGATGCTTTAAGTATACATTGAAAACAAAAACAAATAACTGATAATAATATTCGAGATTACTCAATGAAAAACTACAAAAAACAAATGTCATCGTAAATTTCTGTAATGAATACTGTGTTGCAAACATTTATTACATATCGATACCTTAATGCAGAAGGGCCCTAACTTATATTTTCTGGAAATTGACATTTTTTTCCTAAAACTTTTGCATACATATATGTATATCTGATCAACATATAGAATGGTGCAAGGGCCGGTATTTTGTGTGGATCATTCACATAATAATAATTGAGTCAATTTCCGTACCAAGTGATTTTGATCTTTAACGATAATTAAAAAGACAAACGCCCTTTTTAAAAACAACATGGTTTTTAGAGGTTATTTAAAATCGCTCTAGCTACGCGAAGGAAAACGAAAATCTTACATTTTATGTGCAAGGCATGGTGGCCATATGGGAATTTCATTCCAGCTTTTGACTGTCCTGGAAGGTTTTATGTGTAGTTGCATTCGCCTTGGCTGTTCCATCGTCATTGTCTTTTCAATATTTCACCCTGTATTGATGTTCGTCGCAGTTGCTGCCAAGTTTTTGTATCCATTTTGTTGTCGAGATTAATGAGGGTATAAAACGTTGCTAACAATTTGCTTCGAAACTGATAACGTTGCAGAAACAAAACTGAATACGTTGCTGCAACGATTTCTTTGCTGATGCAAAGAAATTTGTGGCATGTAGTTTTATAATTATTGTTTAGTAAAAACTGAACAAGACACAAAAAATAAAATTTTGAATTACGCTCATTTTTTCTGCCATGCATTCAAAAATTTTATTCCCTTCAGAAGCATTACATATTTTGTCTGGTAGTGTAATTAATAAGGGTGAATAGTAGTAATCTGTACTCACTTCTTATGCCATTGGCAGCGAAAGCTTCAAACAATTTGGCCGTTAACACAAATACTATTGCAATTGGATATTTAGATCGTCGTCGATAGGGTCGTAATACTGTCACAAGGCCATAACCTGCAGTTTTCTTATTTCCTTGTTTTGGATTCAGTGAAGTAGTTATATCTGGTTCATTATCATCATTTATGGTTAGTAGACCCAAGGCAGGCAAAGCTTTACGATTTTTAGATAAATCAAGTAACCAAACAAACAGAAAAAAACATAATTTTTAAAGAATGTTAGACATCTCTAAACGCTTTTTTTATCTTTCTGCGCTACTTACTCTCCTCGCTTGCCATTTGAGAGGCCCGAAACATTTTGTGAACGTTACTCTGCGACTGACAATAAAAGACCTTCCCGACAAGACAGTTTACTTAAAAGTTGTTCAGCTGTTGTGAAGGGGTTTTCTCGGCAACCGCAAATACGGTGATTTTCAAGTCGGTTGGTTGCATGCAATTTACAGACAGCTCAAATTTCTGTTGTTTCTTTTTAGTTTTTGTTGTATTTTTTTTTCAGGGGAAAATTCACTTGTACGTAGTTAACAATGATGTTTGTATTTTTTATTTGTTCTATACATGTTTCTTCTTAAACACACTTATACTTTTTTTATTATTTCTATTTTATTTCAAAATTATTTTAAATACTTTTTAAACAATCGGTTTCTTGTTCGTTTAATTTTGACCGTTATTAATGTTGTTTCCAATATTTACCCCGATATGTGTTCTAGTTACTTAAGCTCTCGCGCAATACTGAATACATTTTGCGATGTCTACCATTCATCTGCTAGTGTCTGTCAGTCTGCCTGTGTAAACGTTCGTTTTTCTTAACGAGTGTTCCTTATTTAAATCTACTTAGAATCTAGCATGTGTTAATATGGAGGGTCGTATGGTAAGTTAAGTATTGAGGCGTTACCTTTAAGATGTAGTATCAAAATTGTATATCTGCTTTTTATTTACTCCTGTAGATCTCCAGATTTGAGTGCGCGTGAGAGAAAAATAAGAGGATAATAAAGCAGCTCAGTAATAGAAAATTTCCCGTAACCCATATATTTTCAATCGTCTTTATGGAAATTGTTTCCCTCTGGTCCGATTTCGCTCATTTACAATCCCAACTGATATTCCTTTCGCTTTTATGCTAGCGTACTGTCAACAGACTGATATCGCAAGATCTGACGATCATCGTACGTACTATATAACAATATACTATATAACGGAATAACAAACTTAGTATACCTCTATTCTATGGAAGGAGCATAACAAATACGAATCCAAGTCACCTCAGTAAAATTCGGTGACGAAGATAAACTAAGATTTATTAAGAATTATCTGCATCGACAAAATCTCCATGAAATCGTCGCGAATTGACGAAAAAGGGGTCGTTCCATTTAGAATGAAGAACAAACATATTTATTACCAGTGTTTTTTCAAGTCTGTGTGAATTGAAACAGAAAACCCTATTGTTACAATAGATTGAAATACTACACCATGTTCAATTGTAATTCAAATGGATTTGCATTTCAATTGCTATTTTTTGAATTTCAAATGGAATTTTTGAATTTAATTTTTTACAAATGAGTTTTGAATTTCAATAGACTTTTTTTTGAATTTCAAATGGAATTTTTGAATTTCAATTGATATTTTTTGAATTTCAAATGGAATTTTTGAATTTCAATTGATATTTTTTTAATTTCAAATGGAATTTTTGAATTTCAATTGAAAATGGTGTAGTAGATACCAGAACATCAAGGAATAAGTGATGTGCTACAAGAAAAAAATATTTAAAGGAAGCATGTAACTAATGTGACACAAGACAAGAGTTCTGGTGGCTATAGAGTGTGCAAAAGATTACCATTAATACTCAGCATCTTAAAACGGACCACCGCGTAAGAGAAAGTGCATAGCTGAAACCAAAGCATCAAAAACGCAATACGCTGTTGGCTCGCTCATGCAAGCTTGA
Source organism: Polietes domitor (assembly GCA_947397865.1). Taxonomy (NCBI): domain Eukaryota; kingdom Metazoa; phylum Arthropoda; class Insecta; order Diptera; family Muscidae; genus Polietes; species Polietes domitor. The sequence continues at coordinate 59,000,790 of OX377618.1, forward strand.
TCAAAAACGAATGAAAACGTTATTTACGTTCGACTACAACAAAGTGAAACCAGAGATTATTGGCCTATGGGGCAAATAAGGATTCTATACTTGCAAACATCCAAAATATGATAGTACTGATTGAGGTTATTGGCCTATGGGGCAAATAAGGATTATGTACTTCCAAACATCCAAAATATGATTGTACTAAGTGAAATTATATTGGGCTCAATGGAGAACGACATTTGCTGCAAGTGACTGGATTTAGACTTAAAATCTTTTTTCTTGAGCTCACTTTAGAGTGCTGTAGAAAGTAATTGATGCGGAGTCGGTATTTAACAAAACTGCATTGAACTGATGTTTTCTCTCATGGAAACTATATCACCTGGATATTAAAAATAATGCAACGATTTTTAAATAAACCACATTACAATTTACTGACAGACATACGACTAATTAATCATTTTTATCAGTTAGCTTTTGCATACCAGCCTCGTAATAAGTTGCACATTCATATTGTTTGTTGTTTAAACGATTGCTCTCGTTATTCCCACGATTACAAATGTGTTATCTGTGTTAAATATTCTTCGGCCTGTTCGTGTATTTCGTATACTTTCGTTTTTGTTTTGTATGAGAAATTGTGAAATCTTTATCACAGAACCCGAACGTAGGGTAGGAAAGGTGCTCTACGCTAATGATTAACAAGCGGGGGAAGGAGATAATCCAATTACAAATGTGACAAGATAAGTAATTATAGATTATAGATAAGTAATTATAGATATAATAGATTAATGACAGATAAATAAGCCAGCTAGATGCAAAATATATGAGTTTTTTTATGTTAAGGGTTTGTGAAAGCTTTTTTGAAGGTTTAATATGTACAGCTTTGGAATGGTTCATATTGGTCCTTGGATTTTTCGTTTTCGACGATCCCTAGTTATATTTTCCGATCTATATTTTTGTAGAACAAGCAAATATCATTTAATTTTATTATTTACTTTGCATATTTATTTTAAGGATCAAAATGTTAATTAAATGATCGGTGAGAAGATACAAGGATTTTTTATTTTTGTTAATTTTTTTACCGAACGATCCGAACGCCTCTCACTCCGCCCCTTCCGAACAAGAGGGTCATTCTGATTATTTTGTTATTAAAAACACAAATTATGCTAATCAAAGCGCGATATGTCGAAAGTCTAGCGTGATAGCCCTAAACTGGATACCACATTAAACTTCAATTAAAGAGACATTACTTTCGCAAAGGAATTTATCAACCTTAAAACCTTTGTGTTGCACAGTGTTCATTTAAATTCACAACTTTTAAAAATTTCCTTCGCATATTGTTTGATTGATTGTATATTGCAATAGACTTCTCGTCACCTTAAAGATGGGGCAAATTAAAAACACCATTATCATCATATTTTTAAAATCATTTTCCACTGCGGAACGCTCTTCATGGAGTCATGGTACGACGTTTATTTTTGTTTTGTTTCATATTTTATTTTTTTTATTTTTATTCCTTTTTTCTGTAATACTTTCATTGACATGTGACTTTAAAGATAACTATAAAAAAGTACTTTTTTTGTAACGTCTGCTAAAGTCGGTTGTTTACTGTTGATAAGGACATCATCATTAATCCACAGTCACATGACATCACATTCATTAGTGTTGCACAGATTATAGTTACTATCCCAACAAACTTTTATTGTTGCTATATCATCCGAAAATTTCGATATTTGTTATTTTTTATTAGTTTACAAAACCTACATAGGTTTTAGGCTTTTCAGGAGAGCAAAAAAATGATTTACTCCTTTATTTTAAGAGTAAATATGAATCATTCTTCTACAGTTTAATCTAATGAGGATTACTAATTGCTACGATTAAAAAGTTTTCGAAATTTCCAATTATTTGCGTTTTTATGGTTCATAGCCACTTTTGCACGTTTAAAATTGAGCACTATGAATTTTGAAATAAACACATGGCCATTAATGCTCAAATATATAAATAAGACTTATTGTAAACTCGATAACGTTTTTTTATGAAATGTTCGCAATGTTGTTTAGAAAACGCATTTTCTGGGATGTACACAGCGAATTTAAAGATTCCAGCTTCATCCGTCAGATTGGTACCATTTTTATCCCTTTTTCCATTCTTTTTACAAAAAGTGGATACTTTTGGAAAATTTTCATTTTCGCGGCAAATATGGCTAAAATGATTTTTACACATGACATTTTTGTTTTACGATTTTCTCGCGACCTAGCCAACCGATCCGATCGAATTTTTGTTTGTGTATTAAAAACCAATGTCGCTTGTAACATATATGTATTCAGTCTCGAAAATAGCTGCAATTGATGAAAAGGATGCAGGATTCTGAAACTTTTCTGACACAAATATTCCCCATGAAGTCAAAAATCATATGCCGTAACAATATTTTGGTATTCTCAATATGATAAAAAGTTGCGCGGTTTTTTTCTAAAGATACTTTTCACAATTTTTGACTTTACAGCCACTATTTGTCCTATTTTAGCCTGATAACTTGGCAACCAGAATGCTATTAACCGCGTAATGATGGAATTTGATAGTACGATATGCCCTAAATCTAGAAAATTGTTTTAAACAAAATCGTTGTAGTGAATTACAACCTTCGGTTATATGCTGCTCCATTTTTGAACTATATTATTTATGTTATTTTTATGATCATATCCACTTTTGCAGTCACAAGTTAACGTGTGAGTAGATAGCCAAATCAGAAAAAAATTAAAAAAATGGCTATAGAAAAAATTTTCTTCTCCAAATTTATATGACAGATGACATCCATCTGAGAATAGTTTGGCATCAAAAACTCATTTTCGAGAAAATGGTTCATAGCCACTTATGAACATAACCCCTCGATATATTGTAATGTTGACTCGTGAATTCTCCTAATTCCAAATACGGTATTTTTACGATTAACGAAGCCATCTAGTCGAACATGAAATTAGCATTATTTCCTGTATTGCTCCATTTTTACTAACCCTAAACTGTTTGCCGGTTATTGGTTGTCAACACTACGGCACAAATGGCCAGAATACGGGACTACTACGGTACTACTCTTGCGAGACACCCTTTATAAAAACAATGCCAGCTTAAAATGTTTCCATGTTCTTTATGTTTTTAGATTTTGCCGTTTTAAATTCTCTCAAATTTTGGTAATGATCGCCCAATCTAATTAAAAGTGACGCTCAAAAATGTTATAATTATCTTAATTGTATAAAATAAATTTTGAACGCCTCTCCTGCAAAACTATTATAAGTAGACGTCGAATTATAATTAGTTAACTTATTTTATTGTAATCTAAGAATTTTTTCTATGGAAAAAAATTCCATTCAGGTTTTTAACTAAAAAATGTGTTTTCTTCCGAAAATTAAGTTAATGTGTTTATTGAAATTTATGCTGAGTTCTGCATACATTTAAGTATTAATGAACTTATCAAAAACACCTCAATGTATTTAGAAAATTCTTGAATAATAATCTAAGAAGCAATTCTCGTTAGTTTTCCGGAACTAAATAAACACTGCAAAAGCGTACTTTTGAGAAATAGTTGTAATTTTTTGTATATAAGTTTTGCATACTCAGAAGCAAATTCATTTTTGAAGTATTGGGGAATACTTTACTCAATTGAACTTTTAAAGTTCACTTTTTTCTTATATCAAGTAAAATGTTTCCTCAGTTTCAGTAAATACTTCCTTGGTTTGATATAGTTCACAGAATATCGTACTTTCTATGAAATGCTGAACATGATATGAGGAAATAATTTAGCGTTATACAAAGTTCAAATTTAGTTCATTAGTATCTGTTCATTTTAACTCTTTGTAGTGATTAGTTTTCGAAATTTGTTTGTCTTCTGATCTGTCTATAAAAAATAAGTGAAATTATTTTAAGTAATCAGAGCAATGTGCGAGCGAAGTTCCATGATTATGTCTAGCTCCTAGATTTGTTCTAGTAAATAAATGCTACCATTTTTTGGATATAAATTTTATATCATAATGAATGCATTTTTCAAATTTCTTACACCTGTTATATTATTAGCTGCCAAAATGTTCCTTTATACTTTTCTTATGCATACATAAACCATGTTTAGCCAGAGCATAATCCTTTGTTAAGATCTTCTCCTTAATACGCCACAATGTTAAAGAAAACGAAAATTTGTTTAAACAAAAATTATCGCAATAAAACTAACTCGTAATTTAATGTTGTATTAAAAAATCATTTATTTAAACTAAAAACTTGGCAAAAAATAGTTTTCTTCAATCATACATTCATAATGATGAATATTAAATGAAAATTTCGTATAGATTTTCATAAATTAAATTAAAAACTGATATGACATCATATACTGAGGAGGAGACATTTGTTTTAATGATGCGGTTTGGGGGAATGAGGACGTTACTCAAAACGTTCTTATTTGGTGATATATCCAAAGTAGAAGTAACCTAAATAAATGAGAGGATGCCACAAATGAAAAAAGAAACCAAAGAAATGTATCGTTTCGGAAATCATCAAAGGATATTTAACTAAATCCATAAAAAACGACAGTCAGCCAACCATAAGGCATGAGTTTACACCAATTTCTTAGCTTCAAAGAAACTCTTCAAATGTCTCATCTGCCAGAAGCCCATGCACACCAAAACAACAGTTTGGGCAACAGACCACCACAACACGCGGGAGTTAGTGCTTTCGCTGGTCTGACGGAAACGTTCTTCGCGGTAGCGTTGATAGTTCTGTTCTTTTGTGATCTGGTCGACTTGATCCAATAGCTGACGTATGCGCAATTGCAACTCGGTAAGTTTTTCCTTTTGAGCAACGCTGGCATAATCGATGGCATGTTCACCGACTTGTATGTCCAAGTGGACACGCAATTGTGCGCCGCTAAACCAGGAGGTACTGTTCGAATACATGCAAATTACATGTTCACCAGGCGTGTGTGAAGTGAATGATATGCGGCCTTCTGAGCTATAGACGCGAGAGAGAATAATTTTGTCATCACTGTCACGGACCTCGACGTGCATGCCAATACCGGGCGACGAAGGCATGAAACCATTGGAGCGAGGATCGTACAGTTCCACTTTATAATTGACTGGAAGCAGAAGAACATAATGTATATGCAGATTGTGTGGATGATTATACTATTTACCTATGACTGTAGTCTCATCGGGCACTTCCTCGATAAAACATTTGCGCTCCGTTTCGGCAATATGGAAATATAAACCAAATACGCTATTACAAGTGCCCACAAGCACTAACAAAGCAATTAATTGTTTCAACATATTATAGTTTTACGATATTTAAACAAAATTTAACTTTTTATATTAACTCGACACGTCATGAGAAAAATGCGATTCTAGAAGAAGAAGAAGTGCCAAAGTGACAAGTAAACAGGCTGAAAGTGAGCGGTGTTATTTGTTGTTAATGGCCGACCTAAACAAGGCCGTCAGCGACGACATCAAAATTTGAATGCATGTGGGAAATGTTCAAAAAAACATTACAAATGCTTTTAATTGCCGACGATATTAATAATTCGTGGAATTTTTGAAAATGTGATCAAGGAATGCAGCAATTACCCGCATAACAAGAGAATTCTATGGCCAATTAAACAAGCCAACAAAAAATCTGATTTGTGTATTTTTTCAAACTGAAGTCAATGGTGACAAATTGAAGCCGTTTGTATAATGGTAAATAAACTAAACACAAACCAAATGTTTTATTTTTCTCTATAAAGGTCCAAAGAAAACGAAACAGTGTATGAATGGAATTACCACTATATTAATGTATTTGTGAAATATGTGGATAATGGGTACATATCTCTCATCTCATAATGCTTATCCGTAAAATTTCGATACGCGCGTATAGTCGATGTCTCGTCATATTTTTATGTCGGACAAACAAATAAATAAGGCCCACCCTGTCTGTGTTAATAGTGTGAAATGAATGCGATTCAATGACAGGTGCCAAGTGTTTTTTGTTGACGTTTGCATAGATCAAATTTATTAAAATTTTATTATATTTTGCGTGAACGAACTGTGATTTTGCATGATCTTCATAAAATGGATCTGATGCTTTTAATAGGATGTGCCGTAGCACTTTTAGTTGTTATCGTCACCTTGCTTTTTTTGCAAAAGAAGAAATCTGAAGGTTTGTTTTTATATCACGGTTACCACCAAATATTTTATTTCCAACTCTAACTTTGCCACTTCACTTGTTTTAGGCGAACCAAAACAACAACAGCAACCACAACAACGTGGAGTTCCTCAACGAGCACAAGAGGGCGTTCCAAGAAGAGCTCAAATTGTTCGTAACCAACGTAATCGTTTGAGGCAAAATGCTGCTCCTGTGGCCGCCGCTCAGGACATTGCTGCCCAACAGAATGACAGCGATGACGACAATGAACAAGGAGAGATCCCCCAAGGACAGGTGTTAGATGAAAAAATGGGTGCGAAAAAACGGGCAAAAATGGAAGCCAAAGAACAAAAACGAATAATGCGAGAACAGGAGATGAAACTACGTGAAGAAAAGAAGGTCAAAGATGCCAAACAAGAAGAGGAACGTAAGAAGGTAGAGGACCAAGAAGCTGAAGAGGAGCGTAAACAAGCCGAGGCGGAAAAATTGGCTCGTGAAGAGCAAGAGCGTAAAGATCATGAGGAATATCTAAAAATGAAGGCCGCCTTCAGCGTGGAGGAGGAAGGTTTCGAAGAAGCTGGTGATGACGAAAAGGAAAACCTCTTGGCCGACTTCATTAAATACATCAAAGACAATAAAGTCGTAGTTTTAGAAGATTTGGCCACAGAATTCAAGCTGAAAACACAACAGGCCATAGAGCGCATACAGGAGTTGCAGGCCAATGGCACCATTACCGGTGTCATTGACGATCGTGGTAAATTCATCTACATATCCGAAGAAGAACTGGAGTCAGTGGCCAAATTCATAAGACAACGCGGACGTGTGTCCATACAGGAGTTGGCTGAATGTAGTAATAACTTGATAAACTTAACACCTGTTGCTATCAATTAAGTTGACATCGCCATAGTTTTGTTGTATGGATAAGCTAAAGTTTTTTATTTTATTTTTATTTTTCGTTTTATTAGACTTGTTACAAAAATATTAATTTAATTCTTTTAGTGTAAATATTTAATAAAATACACTTTGGGAAAATAAAGAAAATAGAAACATTTCATATTAATCGTCCAATAGTCCGACATAGGTTTTTTGTATAAAGTGCTGTAGTGCAGTACCATTAAGTTACTGTTTTGATCTTTTGGTGATAAAAATATTAAATAAAGTCTCTTAGTGTAAATATTTTATAAAATACACTTCGGCAAAACAAAAAAAAACATTTCAAATTAATTAATCGTCCATATCGTCATCATCGTCGTCTTCCATATCCATGTCATCCTCGTCATCTTCGTCTTCACTCGTTTCATTGGGATCGCTGCTTTGAAGTAAGCATTTGGGACATTGACAAATAAATATATAGTTTTCCTTGAGAACCTGTAATTCAGAAATGGCATGAAAAACTATAAAAATTTAGGGGGTTTAAGGTGTAGTAGTTACCTTCTGCCGTGAGTGTCTGCTTCGCTCCAGTTGACACTCATCCAGGTATGAAATACAAATTTCTTCTCCCGGCTGTATGGTTTGTATGGCCTTTAAAACCACAATGTCATTGGAGTAGGGAAATGTCGACTGGGCGTTTGGCACACAGCTGTGATTTATTTTACTTTGTAACAAATATAGGCCAGAACCTTCGTTATTCAAGAACTCGCCAGCGACTAAAGGTAAAGAGATGGTAGATCATACATTCATGTTACACAGTTGCCTTAGGTCATTTAAACTCCGATGCAACCATCTTGTGACTTATTTATTTTAAAATTTCTTCTGTATACATATATGTCACAACATCAATGAATCATGATTCATCATGTCTATTTAAAGCACTCTAGCACGTAACAGGGTAGGAAGTTCATTTGTCTAAATAAATTTATATTTGTTGTTGATTGGTAGAAGCCCCAAATCTTCGAAATCGGTGTTTACAATTTCTTATAATTTAAGTATCCTTAAATGGTGTAGTCGAAGAGAATTCTAGCATATAGCTATTTTTGTTTAATTGCCCTATAACTGGACGTGGACATTTAAATAATAAATCTGCCAATTATTTATCTAATGAAACAACAAATTCTTTACGGACGGTGGGCGCATTTATTCTATTGAAATATATGGTCGTGCCTCTTAGAGGATGTTGTGTTTTATGAAATCAATATTTTTGTAGCATTTTGAAGTCGAAGAACTTTATAATATGGGTGAGAAGCTAGTCATGAATGAGCATTTTCAAAAATGTAGAAAAGAGCTAACTTATGTCATAAGAATCTTATGTTGAAATTTAAAGAACAAAAATTATTCGGTTATCCCAAGCAATTTAATTTAATGGACTTAAAACATTGGACTTGAGCCAATTAAGTACGACTAATGATATGCTAGTAAGATAGCAATGTGTGCTTTGTTACTTGGTACGATTGATATTCTAAAAGTGAGCTGTGGTTCTCATTCGTTTGGGAGAATTATTGAGCTAAAGGGTTCTGGTATTTTGTTGAAAAATCGCTCGAAGTCAGGTAGTGTACAGCCAAGTAATAAATGTCAGCATGTCATTGGTAAATAACTGCATTATATAATTCATATATAAATGCTAAAAGTTCCTGAAACAGGACAATCTCCCAGATCAAATCAAATGTATCGACTACAGACCGAAATACAAAAACTATTTTTCTTCCGATTCATATTATCATTGTTCGTCTCTAAACAATTACATTCAATTTTTTGAATATTTGTTCTTTTTGATACTTACATTCCCCCACCTTATTGTACAAATCATCAATATATTCATCTAATTTTGTTTTATCTGCCTCTGGCATGGGAAGGTCAGAGACTTTTTTGACCCATTCGGCTAACACACTGGTGGCTATACCCTGACTATTGGTGCCCACCAAACCCATTAAGGTTTTAAATGCTTCCGGTGTAGTAAACTTGAAGAGAAAACATGTAAGCGAGTTAAAAAACATTGTTTTTCTTCAAAATACATTACCACTTGGAAGTCGTCTCCCTGGAAGGCCTCACAAAACGCAGCAAACAACTGTTCCATTTGCTGTTCAAAGTTTTCTCCCAACATTTTGTGATAAATCGCCTGTTCTTTATTCACTATCAGTGACTGGAATGATTGCAAAGATTCCAAAAACTCGGGTTTATTCTTCGACTGCTGATACATGGCCATTAGGCGAACCAAAAGTAGTATGGTTCCAGTCTCAGGGGGATAATGCATTTTTCTATAACATTTAAAGATTTAATAAATGAGTCATGTACGCTAGTTTCCTTATACCTACTTCCAGATCTCATTCAATCTATTGACAGGATGTGAATCGTCTTGTCTATAGTTGCCCATGCAGGCTACACGATGATATTTCTTTTGGGCTTCCACACGACAGTCCTCTGAGCAATAACGTACTTTACAGTTGGGACAATTCGTGAACTGTTCAAGCCATTGTTTGGTTGGATCATGTTCGGTAAGAGGAACCACTAGGGCGGGTTTACTGGCCAAACGACGAACATTTTCCGTGACTGTCTCAAGGGGTCTCATACAGTGGTCGCAGCATGCGTATCCATAAGCAGCATTCCACGAAAATTGACTTGACACGAAGGGCTCTTCTTCAAAAATTGTTTCGCCCACATTGATTAATTTCGAGGCCACCATTGCTCGACCCTACGGAAATTTCAATTTGTTTGAATTAAACTCTGCCTTGCTGTGATCGTTTCTTCTCACCTTTCCCGGTATATCCTTTATATCGAACGAATACATCTTGCTATTTTATTTGTGAATATGTTCAACACAAAATTGTAAAATGTTGTTTTGATTTTGTTGGTGTGGTCGCTCGCATGTGCTCGAACGGGTGTTTTTTCTTCTTACATTCGATGAACGATACAACCCTGCAAACAGTCATCATAAGTACAGTGTCGACTAAACATATTAGGCCTGTTGATTTTTGGTCAGAGAATCGCATGGAATTCTCTCCAACTTTAAAAAACGAATGTGAATTCTTGATGTAATTAAATAATACTACATTTGCTGAATTTTCCTTTTTTGTTTATAAATATTCATACACATCAAAAGTATTTGTCTAATTGGAAGTCCCAGAATTACACGGACAAAAATCCGATATAGAAAAAGTGGATTTTGGAACTGGCAATTGGTGTGGGAAATCTGGTGGATATTTTTTAATTTTATACGTACCATTCAGATAGATGCGACATGACTGTCGCAAGTGGATATGAGAGACGGTACTACTGTTGTGCTGTGTCTGTCTGTAGTAAGCTACTTTCTTGTTAAGCGAGTGAATTCCATACAAAAATTAAGCTAGTAAGGCCAATCGAACATGCCATCAGTATAATTTTTTAAACAAATTTTTACGAAATCGAAAATTCAGTTTTTAGTAAAAATTTTTTGCCTACGTTTCTTCTTGCAACAGCATAATTAATTAGCTAAAAACGCAACAATTATTATTAATCTTTTTGTCAAAAACAATCATTTGTATTTCAGGGATTTGTTCCAGATTACATAATTCCAGATGTATTCCGTATTATGCTTCAAAAGATAATGTAAAACGAAATTTTATTAATGAATGAAACCACTTTCAATTTCCAAAATGGAATTGTGTGTCAATCAACCTCCAAAAATTACTTTTAACCCAAATAAAATGTATAGAAAATACCATTAAAGTTAAAATAAATATATATTATGGCTGTTTTTCTTTGAGACTGGATAACTAGGCTGCGGTAACAAAAACCTAAATAAAATGTTAAAATTTCACTCAAAAATCAATTTCAATGTGTGTGTGAAAAAAAAATTTGAAAAAATAATTTTGTGTTCAAAATTTTTGACTTAGCCAGTGTAAGTCAAAATTGTGGTTATCGAGGATAAGTCCAATAAAGTCAGCACAAAATATTTGTTTTGATACTGTTTTGATTTATATTGTAGTTGGCGACAGTGTGAAAAAATATTTTTTTATTTTGAGCAAAAAAATAAATTTTTTTTAACGTTTTTGTTATCGCAGCTTAGTTATCCAGTCTTAAAGAAAAACAGTCCTATTATTTTATAAATATAGCCTTAACGTTTACAAAACCTAACAAAATCTGCAGAAGCTAAAACAAAAACGTTCGGAATTTTACTACGGAATCAAATCAATTCAATAAAATAGAATGATACTCAAAATTCACTAGTTTTCATTTTTAATTTTAACTCGGAAATTTGGGCTGTACCCTTTAGGTTTTAAAGCTATTTTTCAGAACTGAAACTAAAGTAGAGAAAGCTGTTGCATCATTTCTATGATTGTCGTTTGCCATCTTGCCGTATGCGTATTATTATCATTCAATATCAATCATGCGCCACCCATACACACTTCCGCCACATTTAACCGAAATAAAAAATAAAAATTTTTTATTCGCAACTTCAAAATTCTTTTTATATGTACTAAACGTAAAATTAAAGCTGAGTATGTTTTGCTGGAGACGTTAACTTGAATGAGAAGTAGCACAAATCGGTCTAAGCTGAAGAGAAACAAAAACCTATCTTCAAACAGAACTGAATGGAATAACTTTGTAGTGGCCCTTTGTTCTACATAGGAACCATAGGATATAATAAAACAAGGCGTAGACGAACAAAATCTATATATGTATATATAAATCAATGTGTGTCTGTTTGTCTGTACGTTCCGTATAGAACGCCAAACCATTGGACCGATTTGCTTGAACATTTTATTATAGCTAACTTCCGGATAGGGGATGGTTCCTGGATATACTAGGTTATGATAGGACTAAGGACGTGGTACCGGCCACACAATTTATATTTTAAAACTATCCGTGCAACGCCAGGTAAACAAGCTACTGTATGATAAAAATTATGACCATTTGAAAAAACAGAAAAAAATATGAAACATGATTTTTTGAAATTTCAATCAAATATGACTTGTTTTCTTCATTAGAATTCTGTTTTCCATTAAATTAATATAAAAAATATTTTTTTCATAACTAACTTTTTCATAACTATTAAATAATCTCAATATACATACTGTCGACTGTTTATAAACCACTGACTGAAAGTAGTCTTCATACTTACCTTTAATTTGACATATGCTTCGATCTTATATTCCCTAACGAAAATTGAAATTGTAATATTTTTTAATTATTTTCGCTTCAAATACTTCGGTCTGTAATCAATACACTGAGGAATATATTCAATTGCTTATTTTGATTGGATGGTTGTATCGAAATGGTAGTGATACACAAATGCATCTCATCAAAAATTTATCCGAAATATATAAACATATTTTTCAATATTTTGCATATTTTATGCATTTTATGCAAAGTGCATATTTGCATAAATCGAGCATATGTTAAATATATGCAAACATTTTAAACGTATAAGTCGCTATATATTTTATATGATAAACCGTACTGATGTATTATAGCTAATTACTAAATTAGATATGATGGTTTATGTCTTTAAAGCGCTCTCCTAAAAATATATGAAATAAAAGATGTGTCGTTCTTGCTCGAAATGATTGTTTGTTTTTGGACGTCAATACTGACACATACCTCAATTTTTTGTAATTTAAAACAATTAAAAGATCAATACACAACATTTAATTTTTACAAGGATCTACCCCTATTCACTGCATATATTTTGCATAAAAATGCCTATTTTACTTTATTCAGTCGGATTTTACTGCATATCAGTCGGAATTCGATTTCTGGCATTAAAATTCGCCTAAATACCAAATTTGAGCTCAATCGGACTATAATTGGGTTTTGCATAAAATTCAATAAAATAGATTTGAACTGTGATATTGTCCTGGCTTAAAACATTTGTGCATATTTATATATATTTTATAGATTGCAAATTTATAATTTTGCATTTGCATCTCGAGTACATATGGACATCTCCCAAAAAAGGTCTACCAAAAAAATGAAATCAGACTACACGCTTTTGCTTTTAACTTTATTTTTTCCTTATTCCGACAATTTTTTTTATTATGAAACTTGTTCTCTTTTATTTTTATTAAAAGTAGAAGTCTTATAACGAAAATTACCAAATTTTTTTACTGCGAGTGGAAATTTTTGTCCCGTCCGTTTTATCGCGTCCGTATTTATGCTGTACCTAATTAAAAAAATTAAGTGATAATTCTCATATTTCACAAATCTACGACAAAATATATCCTCTGACCTTCATTTATATGTATATAAGGAAAAACAAAGTTCTCAAAAAATCGATGAACTTGGTATATTTCTATAAGACCTTCAAAAGTACTTCTGTTTTTTGTCGCTTTTGTTTCGATGTAAAATTGTTTATAATTTTGTACTAATTTGTACTAAACCTGACGATATATTTTTAAAATGTAGTAAGAGTACTTTAGAACACTAAAAAGTCTGATCGACTTTTTCTTTCTTGTCTTTGGCGTAGTTTAAGGCGTGCGAATGTCGCGTCCGGGCCACTGGGAGATGCCCATATGTATATCGCCGGTATGCTGCAAAAAGATTTCAAATCCACTTTTTGTGAAATGAACTTATTTTGAAAATGTAGTTTCGTCGTGCTTTCCAAAGTCACATTATGTTATTACAAGGTGTTACACACCCTCATCAAGTGCTGGAATTCAGCAATACAACTGCGATGAAATAAAAACACATTCAGTTTTAAGTTTCAACAATATTTTTCCTTGTTTTCAAAATTTATTTTCAAATGTTAATATTATTTGTTTTGTTTTTGTTTTCATCATTTATCTTTATCATTTTTGCTTTGAGTTAATTTTAAGAAACTACACTCTTTACTTTAGCTTTAAGTTAAATATCACTTAAATTTAATATGTAATTATTATTATTATATGTAATATTGTATATATGTATATAATATGAAGTGTTTTTATGTTTATAGGTTTCTTCTCCTTCTTCTTCTTCATCATCTTTTTTTGTTTTATTTTGCATGTACGAAAGAACTATATCTGGTTGATTTTACCTTTTATCATTTAGTGTGTATAAGCCTTTTTAAAATTAATTGATTTTAATATTATTTAGAATGAATTCAAAGAAAATTTTGATGTCGTTTTTTTCACTATTGCCAGTCTAAAGCAACTACATAATTGAATTTTCTCTCGTTTTTGTTGTGTTTTGTTTTGCGAAAGAAGTTTTAAATTTCTGTTTCTTTTTAACAAGATCGTGGCGGGAAATAGTTATCAAAAAAATGGAGAACGTACGACTTGTTAGGGGAGTCGAACGATCACCAATTGCTAACAAAAACATAAAACTATTTTAACGTATTTGGCTTTAAGTTAATATAATCAATGATCATTTATTAATATGTATTATTATTATTATTATTATTCGCTTAAAATAAAATATTTATATTAAAAACAATTCACAATTATTTTGTTTTATAAAAAAATAGAATGAATCATTCAATCATTAATCAAACATCGGTATAATTCTATAAAATGAAAAACTAAATGATTTCTATGCGTAGGTAAAGTGTTTGGAAAAAACTGCTGCAATTCTACATATTTTACATGATCTGATTTTTGCCTTCTTCGATTTTCTGCTTATTTTTTGTTTTCATTTGTTAAGAAAAATATTTCAAATTTGAAAAGAAATTTGCAAACCTTAGAAATGGGTCGGTTTGTTGTTTGTTTGTTTGTAATAAATTAAAAGTTGTTTGTTTTTGTTTTGTTTTCCTTCAGTTTGTGGTAACTTATAAATTCCTTTGCACTAAATTTAACATTAAAATTAAACAATAATCACGTTACGCAATGATTACTCACTAACGAGGGCCATTTCACGAGCTGTGGTTTGTGTTAAAGCTGCAGCCGCTGAAGCAACAGCTGTTGATAGATCTGTTGTGGGCTCATCTGTGGATGAGTTTGTTGTGGACTTTTTTAAACTATCACAATTGCCGCTTATCACATCCTTAGCGTCTTCATCGTCCTCCTCGTCGTCTTCGTCGTCCTCATCCTCCTCTTCGGGCGGACTATTCGCCTCACCGTCTTCTTCGGCCTCGTCGGCAAACGATATTTCCGCCTGGTTGGCATAATTGGAAGATTTAACACCCTGCTCCACAAAAATCTCCGATGATGGCTTTTTATCGACCACATCACCATCATCAGCGTTTTGCGTTGCCGAGCTGCTAGTGGCGGCGACGGCTACTTCTTCTTCGGGTATATCCTCGATCAGACTACGACTGCCGGAACCCACGGATGGCGATTTATTATCAGAATCATCCTCGGACTCTTTACGTTGCAATATGGGATCGGTGGCCCGCAGAGAACTTTCCGAACCGCCCATACCTTCGCCGCTGGGTCGCAGCACCAGATACAATAGAATATCGGATAGGGATATAATTCCAATAACTTTGCGATTCTCATCGACCACCACTAAACGATGCACTTCGGCGCGCACAATACGCTCCAGTATGGTGTACAAAGTCTCATCCAAATTACAATATTGAACACCTTCAAACCATTCATTGCGATGTTCATTGGCTTTGCGTAGGGATACATCGAGATCGTTATAGGTTTTCTCTGCAGCTAGATTCTGGAAAGTTGAAAGAAAATTGCATAAATAAGATTGTATTAATTTTGTGAGACAAATTTCGAGTAAATTTAAATGTGAATGAAATTACTCGAGAATGGTACAGACAGTATTAGTTTACAAAGTTTACATATAATGGCAATCTCTTTTTTATATTTAAATATTTACGAAAACCCTAAAAATATGCATTTGGCAAAGGTATTAATTTTTCTTAATTCTGCAGGATAATAATGGGAATGCACCCCCACTTTTATTTATATTTCTGAGTTATGTTTTAGCCTTCATATACATTGTATTTATTCGGAGTTTGGACAGATTAAAGTAATATACTTCTTGTGACAAAGCAATTCCAAATCTACTGGAGTTATGTACGATCAACAGTTCAATTTACATTTAAAAACATAAATACTATTGAAAGTAAATACCGATGTGATCGAGGTCATTTGGAACTCCAGACCTTTTCGAAAACCCATCATCAGATTCATTTGGATTATCATTCAATTCTCAAATTAGATTTATTATTTTTCCATTGGTACTGTTTTTGCGTTTGCAATTACAAATGCAGAAATTTATTTGAATTAAATTATAGTCCAGATTAATATGATGAGTTTCCAAAAAGGACCTACGTTTGGAGTTTGTCATGTCACTGCCGTTGGGACATATTGTAAGTAAAGTTTGGGTATGTTCTGCTGTCCAAAAATATCATTCTGTAGATTTTTCTAAGTATATTAATTACTTGATCTTATAAACAAAGATAGTTTTAGTAAACAATTGTAGATTTCAAAACAAAGACCAATATTCAAATACAGAACTTTAGATTTCCAATCCAAGAGACGTCTGTGGGAAAACATATAAAGAATATATTCACAAGTTCCGATATTTTTTTGTCAAATTCATGGCCAAATTTCTTGAAGAAAATTTGCTCTATTTTAAAATAAAAAATATATTAATATATTAATATATAATATATTTAAAACAAAAAAATCGCAGAATTTAAGACTTACATCACCAGATGTTGAAGTATTTTTTCAAGGAAATATTTTAGATTTTTTCTCCTTTAGGAAATATTGTAAAAAGTGATCGAAAAAATAAGCATAATCATATGAATTTTTCTTCACAAAAAATATAGATTTTGAGTTAGCTTTAACAATATGATAATCAGACTTTGTGAAAGATATGTGGTGGCCTACCCTAACGCATTTACCACGCCAGCCTTTTAAGTGGACTTGGGGAACAACTTGATCTTATACATATAACAATCACAATTTTTCTAACCGTATAAGTTTAGCTTAACATTAATTTCAAGGTTTCCCTCTTTAAAAGTAAAACATGAATGAACTGAATAAATAAGGCGGTAAACTTGAAATGGTTGTTAATGCTTAACTAGAATAGTTAGAAACATGGTATTTGAAGTATTTTTATTCTTCTCTTTCATTTGATAACCATATTGTCGGTCCATGATCCGCCAAAGAACGAAAATAAATTATTATTAAAACTTCTAAATTCTTTGGAAATTAAAAGTCCTCTAAAAAGGACAAACTGTCGCGAAATAAAAAAACTGAGTATGCAGTTTTGCTATTGGCGACCTATAGTTTCAGTTCTATATAGTCTCGTTCTTAGGAAGGGAAAAAGTTGTCATTTGTTGACACAAAATGTCAACGACTTCTAATCTATATCAGTGGCCGCTCTCACGGGAGCGTGAATCTATCAACAATACTCTGGAATGGATGAGGGTATTTAACATTTAAGAGGTCCGTCGAAATTAACGTCTTTTTTAATTGTTAAAAATATGGTAGGCTGTCTATACCCGAATCGATTCTGCGCTACATTTAAAGATTTCTTAACACATTTTTGTTAACGATCAAAAATGTATTGGCGTACAAGCGAGAGTTTAAACGTGACAAACTAATGTTTTTAATATGTACATATTTGAATTACTTACAATAACATCAAACTTGGCATAAATATCAACTAAACGGCCTTCAGAATCTACTAAGGGTAAGGCTGAAACTCTCCTCTCTACGAATTTCTTTAAAGCTGTCAATATGCTCGTATGCTCATCGGCCGTTTCGATATTATTGTAGGTGCCGATTTTCAAATCACGCAATTTCTTTTGCATATAAGAAGGCTTGGGCAATTCATTAATCTGCAAAATAAGACAAAAACAACAAGAACACAAATTAATAAACATCTTAAATGGAATTCAATGAATGATATAATCTAACTTACATATAAAAACAGGAACCTTAAGATACGTTTATGTGTCAGTATATAGAGAACATTGCCAGTGGCTGGATCTATGACAGGTAATCGATGTATACGATTGTGTATGAGTATCTTGATGGCATCGTATAATGAGGCATCCGGCCCAATGCTAACCAAGGGCATAACTTCATTGTGCAAAACACCTAAGGCAAAAATCAAATGGTATCGAAATGTATTATTTATGTGTTATTATTGTTAGAGAGTTGGTGAACCTACTTCGCCACGTATCTAGTTTGTGCTCCTCCAATTGTTCCATTGAGGCATTCGGTGATTTATAATACATTCGTAAGATTTTGATGAAATCTGTTATGGTCAGCATACCCACAAATTGTTGCTTTTGCGAATCCCATAGTGGAGCAGCACGGACACCGTTATAGACCAAAGCGTAGAATGCTTTTTTCACCAATAACTGTGTATCGAAAACTACCAATTTCGCAGATGTTGGTATAAGATCGTAGCATTTGTGAAAACGGAAAAATTTTACAAATATCTGGGAATCATCTTCTTCTGCAAAGAGAGAGAGCATAACAAAAGCGTAAATATTAATTATATTTTTATGCAAAAGTTGGGAATAATGAAAACTAAACTAAAAAATGGTTTATAAATAAATGAAACAGTGATCATTGTAAGACAAGAATTTTCGTATTACTTTGAGAGAAATTTTCTTAGCCTATAGTATTGAGTATTTCTGAAGAATAATTAAGATCCTGTTTCTAAAACGCTGGAGTATATTCGTATATTTCTGTTTTATGGAATTCAATATAAGTTATAGAAACATGCTCTAAAATAAAAGCAATTTTGTCAGGTAAAATCTCGTAAACTTGAATTTCAGTGCTGTTCACATATAAAGATTTATTGTAAAACTTGAAATCCGATTCTAGTTCTTCAGATACTTCTTTAGGAAAATATTTAGCTGCGTTTATTAAGTACATTTATGTAACCAGGATCAAAGATATTGCAAATATTTGCGACACTTTCTTTAGGTAATACCCAGTCTTAAATAAAAACATGCTTATTATTCCAGATTCTTTTTAAGGAATTTTTCTTAAATGTTGAGGCATTTTTTTAAAGAAATATTCTAAAGTTCCTGAGTCATTTATAATTTAGGGATTATTATTATTATTTTTTATAATTTCAGAATCTGAATTTCAGGTGAGATTTTTCTTCATTCTTTCTGTTGAGACACTTGACGGTCCATATATCCGTCATTTTGTGACTTTTTCGATTTTTTAAAATATTGCCCAAAGTGTAACCACTTAATTTTTGAGACGTTTTTAAACAAAATTTATCCGATCCTGGTGTAATAAAAAGATGTTTCCTGTATAAAGGCCCAATCAGATATACGCGACACAACAAAATGCTGTCGCTGTGACCTCATGCGTTCTTATTTAAAAATATTTGAATTTGTGAAACGGTACGACTGCTGCAGCGGCCGCTTTTTGTCAAATCGCGTCTGTCCGAATGGGCCTTAAACAGTTTCAACAATAATTTCTCTCCCAAGAGCACGATTGTTTTTCCAAAAAGCACATTTCACTTACTATTTTGTACACCTTTCTTCAGAATATCGGCCAGACAACGTTTCCAGCCCTCGGAAACATGTTCGAATTCTTTAATACTCTCTAGCGGATAGATATCACACCAAGTATCGGTCTTTTTCTGACCGGCTCCGATAACCAAACGACCGGCATGATTTGAATAGAAATGAAGTTGTAACATGCGGACCCGGTAACGGAAGTGGTGGCGGGGGCGGAGTCGGAGGTGAATGTGGCGGTACGATGACGTTAGCGAGAACGGCGGCGGCGGAAGTGAACGTTTGAAAAACGTTTCTTAATAACTCAATTGAGATTTGTGATTGTGAAAATACATAAGAAGAGAAATGCAGCTGCAGCAGCATTACCGCCGTTGTGAAAAAAAAACTAAATAAATTCAAATGAAAAACAATTGTTTGCGACGCTGCTGATGATGACGGACGACGGACATAACACTGCAATTAAGATTTGTTTTGTTGTTGAGAATTAGCAAATTTCAAATACTCGCAGCTTTTTTGTTTGGTTCTTTTGTTTAAGATTGGCAAAGAAAATCCTAGACCCGAAGACAATGTTTTTTTCGTGATTTCTTTTCTAATATTAATAGCTGAAAATCTTTTGTTTTCTCTCAAATGATTTCATTCGTCTGATCTTCACATCAATTACACGATGTGAACCTTAGCAAATGTGAGCGCAATAAATTTTTGTAAACGAGACACAATAAACAAGCACGACTGTACAGAGGTGGGCGTGGGGTAGGGGTTTAAAAGCACGTTTTACATGTCCTTTGTGATGTTTGTGAGAAACAGACCATAAATATTGTTTTCTATTTTCATGGTAAAAATAGGAGGAGAGGAGAATGAAAAACCAAAAATTGAAATTTTTTTAAATCGAATTTAAAATAGGTCCTCAACTGTCCATTTTTATAAATTTTGGTTTGCCGACCTCTACATATTAAATAACTTCTAGAGTTGAGCTATGCTGCCAAGTTTCGGAAATCGTGTTCGGTTCGAGTGGAATGATCGATGTTTGTATAGCGAGGGGTGTTTACACATGAAAATTTAAGGTACCACTTGGAATCTGACACAGAAAAATATTCAAAAATTATAGTCTTGTCACACGAAATATATCTGAAACGACACAATGTCGATTTCCAAAAGTCAATTTCCTTCCGCATGCAGTGTGACAAGGTTAAAATTGGTAAAACTTCGTTTTTATTAGAAAATGATCAAATGATTGACAATCAAAATGGTAAACAAACGCAGGGTTGTATCTGTTTGACAACTACCTGTGTTATTGCGCCATAACAGAATTTCTTACCAAAAAACAATATACTTAATACGATATTAATCTGCTGTCCAGACCACGGATAGGGCCGGCCCCCGCATTGTGCACCTGTCCACACTATATTTTATCATTCTTCCTCTCTCTACGCTCACATTTGTTTATTTTGTAATTTATGAAACCCACCCGCCGATGCGAATTTGATAATGATTTATAGTAAATGCTTGCGAAAATCTGTTTCAAATTTTAGCCAATGGCGTGCGAAACTGTTAAAAATAGTTTTTGCATGTGTCAAAAACTGTGCAGATTTTTATTTAATCCTATATCGAATAGAAAATTTGCTAATAATTGTTTGTGGCTAATTAATTTGTTGGCATACGAAATTAATGTAATTTCTCATCGTCAGGTACGGCCTGAAGGCATGCGGGCGGGCGGTTATACTCTTCTTCTAGCCCCCAATAACACAACAGATGTTGCTAATTTTTTTCACCATTTAGTTGAGGGAAAGTGGGGTAATGTTGTGTCGTGTGTGGTGGTAATGGCAGCCACAATCAACACAACCAGACAGTTTTTAAAAATTCTTGACGCCGTCAGGAACATGTTTTCTCTTTGTTTATATTTTTGCAGAATTCAAAAAAATCGTGAAGAAGAGGAAATCGCACCTAAACCCAAGCAAATACGAGTATTTGCAAAATATGTACATATATACGTATGTACGTATGCATGTTTTTATTAACTTTCAGTTGATTTGGCTTTTGATAAGATGAATTAACCAGAAATATTTCAAATTTATTTTCTTTGGCAGCAATAATAATCCATTGATTCATTGTTGTTCTTATAGTTTGTTTACACTGACGAGTCTCGTGTGTTTCATTCGAAATCCCATTGAAATTTTACAGATTTCCGCGCACAAAATGATGTTTGCGGAAATTCCAATTTCCAATATTTCATTGCAATATTCAATATTTCACATTTTTTAAAGTCAATTAACGATACCATATTTCCTTTCAAGACATGGCTTTAAAAATTTGTACAAAATTTTGTGCAAAACGGCTTGCAAACATAGCAACATTTGCAATGAGTGTGTGTAAATCAGATACCCCAAATAATTCGTATAGTATATCGGAATTTGCGTAAAATGCTTCTGAACAAATATTTGGGCAAAAATATTTTACATACAAAAATATTGCCATACAAATGCAAAACTTTGAACGAAGCGGAGTTTAGTGCAAATATTATGTGCGTCTAAAAAGGTCTTAAGAAAAAATGCTTTAATAGGGGTTTAGATACACCAAATATTTGCACAAAAACGTGTTACGCAAAATGCGAGATAATACGTTTTATAACTATGGATTCATCCCACAAATACAAAATATTGAGCAAAGCGGAGTTTTGGGCAACTATTTTGTGTATTTAAGATGACCTTAAGCAGCATGCCAAACTAAATAATTTATTCCATTATAAAGGTAGAATTATTGACATTCTTGTCAGCTGATTTTGTAAGGGCGTTTACACATAAAGATTTACTGTACTACTTTGTTTGTTTTTTATTATAATCTAATTTGTATTCGGGTTCGAGAGAATTTTTGTTTACATAAACACTGCTAAATTGTTTAAGTTTTCTTCATAATCCACTTTCAGATTGTGAAACACAAATCTTTAAGTGTAAATTGTCCTTATCCGGTTCAGCTCGTTTAGCTTGTATGGTGAATAATTGGCAATACTGCTGGAACAAAGTGAAATAAATTGGCAACATTGACTGATTTTATATTACTTTTTTTAATAAAAATAAAAAATGCTTTACATTTCCCCCAATTACAATACTTTTACCCTTATTATTTTAATGTTTTTACTCCTTTAAAAAAAAAACATCCAATGGCAAAACAATAGTGGCCTTTGATAATCCACGTCAAAATCCATCAAAAAATACACAAGATTTTCAAAAACGACTTCTATGCGAAATCCCCTTCCTTGTTTGCAGTATAAACTTGGTAGTATCTGTGTTCATGGGGGTAAGGTTAGGGGTCTTATGGCGTCTGGCGTCTGGCTATGAATTAGTGTATTGGCGGCAAATGAAAAGCAGAGCACAGTGTGTGTGTGATTTTTCTTTTGAAAATTAATTTATTTTAAATTCGTTTTCAAAAATTGCATTGTCTGTGATTTTGCAATTGAAATTTAGAATTCAATGTATGCACTGCACTATATAATACATATCTATTACAAGAGCTACGTACTCGTACATATGTATGCATGTAGTTAGTGTCTGGTTGTGGGGGGTTAGACAGAAATATCACCAAAGAAAAGCAAACTTTTGAGTATTTAAAGATTTGCTGTAGCTGAACTGACACTGACTGACTGCCATGACTAATGATGCTCACCTCTCAAATGGCCAATTCAATTTAAATTTAACAACAAATGCTATGTATTACTTTTGTATTATATGTATTATATACATACATATATGTTAATTTAAAATGTATTCTTTATTAACTAAGACTGCGATTTTTTTGTAGAATAAAAATTTTGCCTTTGAATTAAAAGTCCGGTGTGAACTGGCAACCTTTATCCACCAGCTCCACAGTTGATGTGCCGAGAACGAAACTCAAACTCCGCTGCAAAATTGAAAATACCATGAAACTTTAGAAATATATATCCTAAATAATAACGCTGCGTTCGGATTTACACACAAAATTCGCTTCTTCCGGATTTTGGATTTTTTTATAGGGTGAAATCCCAGCAATGTGGATTTCGGTGAATATTTGAACGTAACAAAACACGCAATGGGAATTATTGTACAATTTGTTGGGGTCACAAAAAATCTTATAATGGCCAATTTCCAATAACACTAAATTATCGATAAGTTTTAAAATTGCTTGTCATCTCAAAAAGGCTTAAATTGAAGTCGCCAAACACCTAAATTTATGTGATTTTTTATCGAGATTTTCTTCAAAAAATGTGAAAACCACCTATAAATCTTTCGCTGAATTTATAGCATTATTTGGCTTTCTTATGTCTCATAGCCATCTAAAGTCTGAAATCGAAAAAGGATTTTAATCAATATTTAATATCATGATTTTGTTTGGAAAAATTACTTTCCAGAAAAAAGTATAGTTCATTATTTAAATCCTTCCAAACTAGAGTAACGATTTATGTTTTTTAAATCACGATATATTTTTTGTTTTAAATAAACTAAGCGGTTTAATTAGATAAATCTCAAGGTTACTGTCTAAAAGCCTAATTTCTTGAACGATGTAGTCCCTTTGGAGTGACACTAATATCTTGTGAGATTAAGAAGGTATCAAAAGATTTGTAAATGTATTCGTAATTAATATTACGTATACGTAGAGTGGAACAAAGTTAAAAAACAGTATACGTCAAACAGAACAAATTATGTATACGCCAAGGTACAATCTCAATGCGCGCCATGAATATTTCTTACTTTGGGTTTCAATCGGTAGTGTACTTTAAGAACAGTGGGCATACATTAAGAAGAATAAAAATTTCCCCTTTTTTGAAGAAAATCTATGGCTATATGTGTTATGGCCTATTAGGTGATAGTTCTTCGTGGACGTTAACAAATATGGTTCTTCCTCTAAAGAAATATAAGATACCCGGAAGAAATAAAACTAATAGCATTACAAATCTTTCTGATCAATACCCTACCTTCAAATTTATTTTAGCTATAAAAAGGGACACAGTAATACATGTATGTAGGCTATAAATCACGCCACGAAACACACTAAACACCTGCAACAAAGTTGCCCTCTACACTCAAAATCCTCAGCCAATATGCCAATAAATCGTACAACTCATTTCAAAGAGAAGGGCTCGCGATCGCCAAGCAATAATATAAATAACAATGTTGCTCAATTAACAATGAAAAGAAACCATCTCTAATGGCGACCAGCCCCAGCAATGTGGATGAAGTGATTTCCGAGCAATTTATTTAAGGCAGCCAAAGCAAAACATTGTTAATAAAGTCGAAAAAAAACTAAATGAAAATTCTTTAAAATTAAAAGAAAGAAAAAAAAAAAAACGGAAAGAACACACATAAATTAACAAAAAATCCCAAAAATTTTAGAATAGAAACGTTGAGAGAGGGGTCGAACGCTGAAGACGTTCATGACGATGGTGATGTTTGTTTTCTGAAGACAACAGAAATGCGTGGCTCATTCGCTGTTGTTTTGTTGTTTTTTCCTCTCTCTAAACAAAAAAAGAACAACAAAAACAAACATAAACAAAAATTATACTTTCTTTGGTGGGGGTAAATTCACGATTGCCAAATTCACGCCCACAAATAAGCAACGAAATTTATAATAATTTAATAAATGCACAGCTGTGCAGCACTAAATGGCAGAGGAAATGTGTGTATTTAACAAAGCAGTAATGGCGGGTCCATTTCAAGAAAAACAGCAAAAAATCAACAATAGTTCGTGAAACGGAACTATGATATCTTTTGGTTCATTTCAATGCATTATGTCCTTTAATGTTGCTTTTCTTCTGTAATTTTTAATTGCTTGTGAAATCATTATTTTGGCGCACAGCTTCCAATTATTCTTGGATATTGATCTCAACATGACTTTCAATACAATTTTTTTAAGTCATTTCCAAATAGAATTAACGATAAATGTTTTTTTTTAGAAATATTTTTTTATTTTAAATCAATTAAACCGTTTATTTTGGCAATTCCCACAGTTAATGCCAAATAGCCTAATCTCTTGAAAACTATAGCCCCTTTGGAGCGAAACGAATATCTTGTGAGTTTAAAAAGTTATCAATATATTTGTAAATGTACTCCTAATTAATATTACGTATACGTACGGTGGACCAAAGTATAAAATATGTATACGTTACGTGGGCCAAAATAAAAAATACTTATACGTCAAGTAGGACATAGTAAGTATTCGTCAGTGGCCCAAAATAAAAATACTTAAGGTCATTTTAACACACACAAAATATTTGCGGAAAACGCCGCTTTACACAAAATTTTGTATTTGTGGGGCAACTCCAATGTATGTGAATCGTATTGTCTCGCTTTTTGTGTAACACATTTTTTTATTTTTTCAACAATAAAACGATTAAATAAACGATAAAATTGTGTATAGTTTATATGAGGATAAGTAAGGGAGAGACTGATTAAATAGGCATAACAACTAGGCTTCAAGAAAAACTTGGCATTTTTATTAATTTATTTTTTAAGTAATTTGTGTCCACAGGTCCAATCCAATATTGGTTTAAGGTTTAGTAAGTACAATTCTAGTCGCATCGTATTGTGACATTGGTTGAGAAAAGGAAAAAATGCGACAATTAATAGAACCTGTGCTAATAACGTAGCCACATCTGTAACTTAAACATACCGCTAAAGTGAACGACAAATGGAAATTAGCAAATCACTTTTCTGATACTAAGAACAAATATGAAAACAAAACTAAGAAAGTATCAGCTTTAATACAAAACATTGTCATCAGGTCTGCTTAAATTCGCCTTTTCGTTATTTTTGTGGTTGTTGTTATACATGTGGATAGTAGTAATTGAACCTAATTCAAATTCATTTACATGTTAATAAAAAAAACACAAAATTTAACAAGTCGTCCACACAAAAAACTAGTGAGAAGAAGATCAATTTGCAAGAACGCTTCACGGCGTCCATCCATCAGTTAGTAGTCGCGAGAAACGGGAAAGTATTTCTTCTTCTCCTTCTTCTGCTTCTGTTCGCGAAAACGATTTATCTCAACATTGTGTCCACAATTTTCATTTTTTATTATTTCGAAATTGGTTGATTGGTCCGCCCGTTAAGTGAAATTATTAATAATAATTCGTGTGCATGTACATTTGACGTAGTCGTGTTTTTTTCGCAATTCATGACACTTTTTAATTTAATCCAATATTCATTATTCCATCGTGGCAAATTATTTTCATTTTTTATTTGCTTCGCAAAATTTAGTTTTGCTGTTTTGCTTTTTTAGAGATATTTTGAAAATGCAAAGGAAATTATTTATCAAATATGAATGGATGGATAGACAGGTATATAGCGTAGCGCGAGTACATTTTATCGAATTTATTTTTTATTTTATATAATAATTATTTTCACACACGTATATTTTCATTTATCTCATCTCACAGTATCGCTCTAAACATCTCGAAAATTCAAAACAAACTGAAAATAAATTGTTTTCAACACTGACGCCGCGCCGCTCGCGATTTTTGTTCATTTGTTCTGTTCTCGTTGTGATCTGTGATCATCAGAGTGTGCTGTATACACACGGCTCGGACAGCGACAAAATAGACGAAAAAGCATCAAAGAACGAATATATTGAGCACGGTGGATGGAGGTGGTGGACTTTTGTGTATTTCTCGATTTTCGATTTCTCAAATTTTAGTTATTTGCAAAAACAATGAATAAATAAAAATAAATAAACGTTGTCTAGAAATTTAGACAAAAACTATGATAAACACAAGACACATACGGTAAAAAGCAGGAGCAAAACAGCCGATAATAGCCATAAACATCAACTGATTGGTCCCAAAGAAAATACAATAACAAGAGCAGTCGTCCCGGCCAAATTCCAATTTGAGAGACAAAAAGTCAATTTTTGAAGTAACGTATATTCAGAAAGTAATAATAGGACTGTTCGATTGGGCTTACTAGCTTAAATTTTGAATGGAATTTACTCGCTTAACAAGAAAGTAGCTTACTAATCTCTTAGCTGTGTTGCCAGATTTTTCCTGTTAATCCATTTACGAAAAACGAATGTGTAGCAACGTTTCCACCTTATCAAGTCTCTTAATTGTAAGCTAGTAAGCCCAATCGAACAGCCTAGGGCTTAGTGCCAGCACTTTAAAACGGCAAAATATAAAAATTTGGAACCAGGTGGCAACTTGTTTTTTTAAATCATGCTGTCAAATCTACTTCAAATCCAAATTCATTCATTCAATCGCCTGAAACTCCAGAAATATTTGACCGATTTTCATGTATTACACCTGGTTTTAATGGTACTTTCAATTACTTTTAAAATGTTGAATCAATATTATTTTAATATCAAAAAATCGATTAATGATTAATTAATGTCGAATATTTTTGAAAACAATACATACACAAATACAATCGCAACTATTGAGGTCAAAAATCATACCGCTTGACATGGAATGACTCACATGTAAATTAATAAAAAAAAATAAAAAAATAATATTGTGTTTTTCATGTATGCTTACGAGTGACTCCTTTATTTCTTGGAATAGAACTTTGTATATCCAGACGTATCCGCCGAAGCATAAATATGAGAAGAAAGGTGCAGTTTAATATGGGCTGCAGCAAACTGCCATAAATTTGAATGGTTCTGATTTTAAATTGTATTGAAGTTATAAATGCAAAAAAAAAAAATTTATCGAAATGCTATTGATCTCCGCGAAATTTCACATACGTTTTTATAATTTATGTAAGTGTGCGTGACATCTCAAAATTTTAATAGAGGACTTTGGTAAGCACCATAACTACATACATATACGAAATTTCAAATGTTTATTTGCCTCCAATTCTTTTTTTTGCCTCAAAAGGAGGTCATCGGCCCCACCGTGCGAAATCGTGGAAAACGATTTTACCCTAGAAACTAGAAAATTATTTAAGAAAATGATTGTGGTGTACACTAGCGGTTCAAAAAGTGTTAAAAAGGCCGCGATACGTGAAAGAACAACTCAGAAATATTTTTGGAATTACAGTTTTTTATTATAATCCATGACATTTATATTTTTTATTAGATGATCTTTGGCGAAATGACTTCGGGACAGATTTTCAGTCGTGATGTGTTTAATAATTTCTTACTTGGTCCTTTTCATTAATTTTTATTTTAAAACATCAAAAAACAAAAGAAAAAACGCATTGACACATTCACTGCTTTGGTGCAACAGTATTTTATGACATGCGTGTCTGCATGCAGTGCGTTTACACATGAAATGACACAGTGTTGCATTTTCAACAATGTGATTTAAAGCCGTTGAAATTTTTCTTTGCGCTTTTCTTGGAGACTTATGTAGATATAAAGCGCTGTTCACACATGAAGATTTATTGAACAACTTGAAATATCCTTTCTATGGATAAAAAACTTATTTTCCCGTTGCAAAAATGCTAAATTTGTTATGTGTTCGTAATAAACCATTTGCAAGTTGTACAATACAACTTACAGTGTAAACAGCGTTTAAGGCTCGTGCACGGTGAACAGCTGACTGGGCAAACCACACGCACATCAAACAGACAGTTTTAAAGAACGCAACACCGTTAATGGTAAGCGCGAGCCCAAAATATGAAGACTACTTCCGTTTTATAGACGAAAACCAAAAGAACGAAATAACGCTACAATTCGGTAAAAAGTTCGTGGAAAATATTTAATAAATATAATTTTTATTTATGTATTCTTTTGCAAATCTAATAAAACTTAAAAACGGGACGGAAACACTTGTCATTTTTTATTGATCTTTTTCTTTCAACTTTTCCATAGTTGGGGGTTTGTTTTGGGAAAATATCTCAAAATGTTTGTTTAGAAAGCTTTTCTCCGTTAGCTATGGTGTGTGTGTGCACGAATGTGGCTAGGAAGAGATGGCAGAATGAAAATAGAAACAAAACAGATGATTGCACATTTGTTGTTGTTGTCTAGTTTGTTTGTTGTATTGTATTGTTTTGTTTTGAAGGTGATATACGATTTATGGGGACTATAATGACAAAATAATCATGGAAATATGTTACGAAGTGCGCGATGATATTTGTTTTGCTTCATTCGAAAATCCTCAACACGCGTCAATAGATGTGGCGGTCGGTGGTATCAATAATACTATGAGGTATCTGCCGAGAGTTGCACACATCTATACAAGTTCTCACTTTGTAATGAAAACTCTACCAAAGTATGTGTTTTTATGTTCGCAATAGTTTGGAAAGCTTTTCATCTGTTAAGCATTGAAAGAAAAACAAGTACAAGGCAACAGGAAATAGTATTCTCGCCCTCCGTCCCTTTCTCTCTCTCTCTCACTGTTTCTATCTTTGTAAATAAAAATTGAGATTCGAGCAGTAGTTGAGAATTGTGTATTTTCCAACAACTTGTGCATCAAATACAAGTTAAATATATAAATAATCTAATAGAGTTTTGAAATTGCGTCATGAAATTGCGTACAAGTACACGTGTTCTTAGGGCAATCTTCTTGAGGTTTCGGTGGAAGGTTCCAACCTTCCACAACTAAGAAAACAACTCAATAAGGTTTAAATTGTTGATCTTCTCAACGCGCGAATGCGCATTCATTTTGTTGTGTTTGTTGTGCGTCTGCCAAGTATGGCAGTATTTAAGGTGGATGCTAAATACACGCGGTCGTTGAATGTAATAGATATATATCTGTCTCTTTCATGCTATGTTTAGGTATGTTGTCAATGTATGTTGGATTTTTCAATTTCTGACGCAGCAGATTTGGACAGCAAATAACAAAATTATTTTTTTTAATTTAATGTTTTTTAATTTTAGCTGATCTTCCTTCAACTTTCTCACCGCCGTTTTCAACTCTCTTTATTTTTTCACCTCCGTTTTTGCTCAGTTTTAAATAATTAAAACGTATTTTTTAAATAAATAAATTATTTATATACGATTTTTTTTAATTTTCACACTTAAAATGTCGAACGAGATCAATTTTAAAGAAGTACCAAGGTCACAAATTTTCTCATTTTCCAGTATGGTTTATTTTATTTAAATTGTATAAAAATCTCTGTTTGTACTCAAAAATTGATGATCTTTCTACTTGTACTTTGTATGCAGTTACAACAAATGTTGTTTTTCAATGTCGAACCTGACATTGTAATGTGCGATAATGCAAAACAAAGAGTTGCAGTAAATTTCAGTCGTATAGTTCCGTATCCTTTATTTTTTGACCCTAAAAAATTTTAGACAGAAAAAGTCAAAGCGTAATGTCTCTATTTAAGAACTTTAATCAAAACAAAATGTTCAAGAGAAACATTCAAACGAGTAAAGTTGCGACTTTGCATTCGAATATCTCGAGTTGGGATATGAATAAATGTAAATTTGATTATTTCCCTATGAAAATATGATAAAACAAACTGTTTACAAGAACTTTTAATTTTATCGTCTTGAAGGACCTTTCTGTGGAAATGTCCATATATAAGTATTCGTCATAATCTATTTTAAAGTCGTACAATAAATCTTAAAGTGTAAACTGTGCTGTAGCCTTTTCAGGCTACATGCGAAATATTGGCATAGCTGGATTGTTAGTGAACAGGTTTCCATCAGGATGATGGCACTGTTGGTCTCCCCTAGACGTAGCCTAGAGGAAACAACAAATTAGTTCTTCCAATGTTTTATTCCAGCAAGTGTTGCTGCTTCGTACGTTGTACACAAAACACTACTTTCACAGTCGTAAAAACAATAGCGCCATCTGCATGCGAATATCACAGTATGTCATACATGCATCAGGTGATGTCAATCATATGGTCGATCTTTCAAATGCCAGAATCAGCTGATGTCGATCGCCAACAGTTAGTGTCAAATTTGTATGAGATCTGACATTTGAAATCGATCTTATCGATTCTAGATAGATCTTAATTTCTTTATAGATCTTAAGTTACAGATAAAACTAATTTTCCATCGAAAAATACTGGATTTGTTAAGATTCCGTCATAATCTATTTTCAAGTTATAGAATAACTGTCATATTCATAAGCATTTATCAAGGATTTAAAGCATGCTTTTGCTTTGAAAATATATCGTCTTATAAATCTATGATAAATGATTATGAATATAGCCCTAAATCTTTAAATATGAACTTCACTTACGAATTATAATATTTGAAATACATTTTCAGGGTTTTATGGGTTGTTCAATATGATGGAAAATCAGATACAACATTGCGTTTGAAATGATTTGTGAAGTGATTATTAATATGAAGCCAAAATGTATGGAAATTAAAGTGATTAATTAAAGAGTAAACAGGGCTATAGCCTTTTCAAACTGCATCCGTAATCGACCTGAAATCGTTCTATGGTCGTTATGACATGTTATAGCCTTGTCACACTACATGCGAAATCTAGTTTAAATGACATAAGGTCGATTTTCAAATGTCAAATTTGTATGTCATCGGACATTTGTAAATCGACCTTATGTCATTTCAGCTAGATTTTGTATGCAGTCTAAAAAGGCTATTAGACGTTCAAAATTTCCATAGTCGATTTTCGGAAGATTTTTGCGAAAATTTTATTTCAAGGAAAATATTTTCATTTATATATCAAAAATTAATGAATATAATAATATAATTTTTTTCGAAATCAAAAACCCAAACAAAAAACCCCTAAACACATATAAAACTTATAGAAACGAAAAAAATAAAAAAATATATGAGACATTCCAAGCGGTACGATTTTTGACCTCGATAGCTGTGATTGTTTTGAATGTTTGTGTAAAATATTGTATACGTATTTTTGGAAAAAGAAGTAGAATATGCTTTTCTCGAGATATGATCAATTTAACGGTGAAAAATACATTTTTTTAAAAAGGTGCGTTCATGCAAATAATGAAGTGGAATAGTATAGCCGCGTTATATTTTTTTAAGTTTTTACAATTTTGTTTCTTTTATATCGATTTTCGAAATGATTACATTGTTGTTTTTTTATACCCTCCAGGATGGGGGTATATTCACTTTGTCATTCCGTTTGTAACACCTTAAAATATTCATCGGAGACCCCATAAAGTATATATATTCTGGGTCGTGGTAAAATTCTAAGACGATATAGCCATGTCCGTCTGTCTGTCTGCCTGTTGAAAGCACGATAGCGGCCGAACGAAATGAGCTAGGAGGTTCAAATTTTGCCTAAGTGTGTCTTATGGTTGTAGATCTGTTGGGATTGAAAGTGGGCGAAATCGGCACAGAGGGAAAAATTTATCCCTCACAAGGACTGAAAATACCCCTAATATTTAGAGAATTTCAGCATGTTTTTTTGAACATATTAGCTTGTATTTACTTGATATGTGCAATGCGCATTCCCTTTATAGCATAAAAGGGCACCATAGAGTGTTTTTTATATGTAGGTGACGAAATGGGACAAAAAGGGATAAAAATGGTACCTATCAAACGACAACAGATAGAAACACGAAATTTGGCGTGCACATTCCTCTAATAGAGTACATACATAATATATTTTTTATAAATTCGTACTTTTAAGGGGTTAAATGGGGATAGAGGGATAAAAATAGTACCAACTTAACGGCTGCACCTAGAATAATGAAATTCGATGTATACATTCCTCTGATTGCGTAGACACGTAAAATAAAAGAACTTTCTAAAATTCGTACATTTTGGGGTTCAAATGGAAAAAGGGGATAAAAATAGTACCTACCAAATGACCGCAGTTAGAATCATGAAATTCGGAGCATACATTCCTCTGGCTGCGTAGACACGAAAAATAAAACGTTTTTTCCAAATTCGTGCTATCAAGGGATACAATGGCTACAGTGGATAAAAATAGTACCTACTAAACGAATACAGCTAGAATGATGAAATTCGATGTGTACATCCCTCTAATTGTGTAGATACGAAAAATAAGAGATTTTAGATAGTCGGTACCAACAAAATGGCCGCTGATAGAATCATGGAATTCGGTGTATACATTCCTCTGACTGCATAGCCACGTAAACTATTTTTTGTTTTCAAATTCGTACTTTATTTTGTTGCTTTTACGACAAAAAATTGTAGAATCATGAAGTTGTCTTATAATGCGTACGTGAGAGATAAGGTATTTTCAAAATGTATACTTTTGAATTTAAAATAGATGGAGATACAAACCAACCATACAACCACTTATATTTACTTTATGAATTGAAGTATTATTTCCATTATATATATACATAGTATACAAATATTAGCATTGGCTTATTAATTAAATTTCTGATTTTCATACAGTTAAAATTTGTTGCGGCCATTCCTCTTGTAGCTTGGAAGCAACACAAAGAAAATAAAAGTTTTAGCGGGCGAAATGGGACAAAAATGGATAAAATATGTACCAATGATACGACGAATCATGATAAAAATGGGACCTACCAAACCGCTGAAGTTGAAATCATGAAATTCGGTGTATACATTCTGACTATGAAGACTCTAAAAATTTTTTTTTTCGAAATTTGTACATTTGGGCGGAGAATGGGGCGAATGGGGATATCATTAAAATTTATACTTTTCTTATCACTTTGTCTGTATCTGAAAATGCTTCTTTCTAATGGCGACTGACAATCGCCTAATATTTAGGCATGTTCACTTTCACAATCTCAGCATTTTATTTATATATAGTAGTCGATTTTAAACAGTTCGCATAAGTATACATTATAGTTTGAAATAGTAAAATAATAAAAACAAATATAGTAATGTGCATAAAAATATCACAATTTTCGTAATATGGTACTGTGCTTCTATGTAAAGTCGACATCCTTTAATCTGCTGGTAATACTGTGGAATGCACTCCGTGGTGGAGGGGATATAAGATTCGGCCCGGCCGAACTTAACGCCTTCTTACTTGTTAATTTTAAAGTAGTGTCCTTATATGTCTTTTTAGTGGCTGCGTGAGTTTGGAATCGGTGAAATTATGGCTTCTAATTTTATGAATTTTTTCGATTAAAAACATTTTTTTGATTATTTATCTATTTTTATGGCCTTCTGTTGTCATCAAAAACGGCTTTATGCCTAGAGAAAAATTTGTCAGGCAAATAAAAAAGAACACGACACTTTGTACTCCTAAAAAATACCACAAATAAAATCATTCCTAAATAAAAATAATTAAATTATTCTCTATTAGATGGCTGTTTTCTTGGATCAACAACCACTTGTTTATAATTTTTCATGTTTTTTCGTTGGTGGTCGGTGGTAGTTTGCTAGCTATAATAAAACAAATCCCAATATCCGCCCACCCATAACAAGAACACATCACACAAGAGATGAGAAGAGATCATTAAAATGCTGTTAATATAAAATGTTTATAAAATAATTTTAGTATATTTTCTTGTCTTGTTGTTCGCACTTTCCCTGATTTTGATGTATGAATTTTCACAAGAAAAAAATCGCACCCC
The DNA here is from genome assembly GCA_947397865.1 of Polietes domitor. NCBI lineage: Eukaryota > Metazoa > Arthropoda > Insecta > Diptera > Muscidae > Polietes > Polietes domitor. The sequence goes on from OX377618.1 coordinate 59,035,587, forward strand.
GGAATTATGCGGCTGCCAAAATGAAAACAAAAGTTCGCGATGCCTGCCTGTACGGTCGTGGATCTTCTCCACTTCGTATATATGAACGAGGGAATTTATTGGCAGGTTTGATATTATTTAACAGATTTTATTGATCATTCGCCAAAATACATTAGGGAAAAATACTTTTTGATTGAGCCATTGAGTGATGGTTATTAAAATCTAATGAAAATATGTTTTTTATTTGAAAAAAAAAAAAATAGTTTTGAGTCGATTAAAATATAAGCAAATGTAGACGTTTAACCCACTTTTTAAGAATGTCTGGTTATCTTAAAAGTAGACCGTTATAGTTGTTGGTTAAGACCTTTTTAGACGTTCTAAATTTAGGATGGGACATTTAAATTTTAAATTTGAACTACCGATTACTTTGACTTTGAAAGGTAGAATTACTTTAATTTTTATTTAGTCTGACATTTGCAAAATTGGGCGCTATACGCTCGAACAAAATTGAGAAATATTAAAAACTTACTTCCAACTTAGTGTGTCTTTAACGCAAACTGGAAGGAAATTTACGTGGAAAATGTTCGTGTTTTCAGATGAAGCTCATTTTCATCTCGGTGGCTATGTCACTAAACAAAATTGCCGCATATGAGGTTCAGAGAACCCACACGTGACTATTGAACAAATCTCTGTTTGGTGTGTATTTTGGACTGTACTAGAAAATTGTGTTGCGCAAAAAGCCGTTTTGTACAAAGTTTTGCATTTGTGGGGCAACAGTAGAATATGTAAAACGTAATATCTCACATTTTGCGCAACACGTTTTTGCCAAAATATTTGGTGTGCCTAAAGCCCCTATCAGCTATGGTTTTCGTTTTTTATGGAACTTACCGTAATCTGAAAGTTTAACTTTCTCTAGGAACGGATCGGCAACAGGCAACTGTAATAAAATAAAAAAGTTTATTAATATTTGAGATAATTCAATGGAAAGATAAACGAAAATTGAAAGAAAACTAATCATAAAAACAATTTCGAAACCAGTCTGTATTGACAGATTACTAGCTATATTTTTATATTGTTGTGTGATCCTTTGGAAGGGGGTTTCCTTTTAGTCAAGTGGCAGTCTCAGTCAAGGGTTAAATATGTAAGCATGGCAAAACTACTCAAAATTATACACATAGATGTAAGTCAAGTGGCAACGCTGCTCAGTTTCAAGTTTGGAGGTCACTCATTGAATTCAAAAAATAAATAAACAATTTTATAGATATTTTTTAATTATTCTTAAAATTTTTCTTCGGAGGTGACTAGGATTTGGACAATAGATTAAAGGTAAATATATAGGCTGCAATAGTTAAAAACACGATTTTCAGAAATGGTCTGCTTCTTGTCTTCAAATTTAGAATTAAAAATAAAGCAGTAGAATTTCAAAATAACGATAATACCAGAAATTTTAGGCTAAGTGGGGCAGTCCTTAGATGATAATATTTTTTTGCTTACAATTCTCATTTTTATTCTAGACCTTTCAAGTTTTCAACAAGTCCCAAATAAAAAAAAACGCCTAACTTATGATGATGACCTAATATTTAAATGCAAATTAATTCTTTAAAACCAGACTGTGAAGAGTAGAGGCTGGATGGGTATAAAATAAATAATTATGAAATATATTAATATAATGACTACATATTTATACGCCCTCAAGTGTAGTTTGAATGTATGACAATTGTCTATGGTTTCAATTCATTTCTATCTATCTACGATATTACGCTCTGTGGTTTACTCGTTTGCCTGATTTGAATATCAATATTTAGTAAAGCCGGCATTAATTCATTAAGCTATTTGGAGGGGCTGCATGATTTTGATAATTCCAAAAGTGTTTTTAACTGAATAAACATGCAATGTGCATTGACTGTCATCATGTCGAATTTATTGACGAATCGGAATTTGAATTCCAAATATCTCTGAAATTTCTATATATTTCGAAGTACATTAGTAAAACAACAAATTTAAAAATTTTTTAATTTCTTTTTAAATTAATAAAATTATACAAACAATTGTTTAGTTATAAAAAATATAAAAATAAACAAAAAAAAAAGATTTTTCCCGAGCCACGTTTCCAACCCGATACCTTCTGGGTGTAAGGCGGACACCTTACCTCTGTGAGTAAATACGAAAAATTCGTTCCCACTCTCACTTGAGAAAATGCTTTTCTTAAAAAGTTACTAGATATTAACATATTACCAACTTTTTCGGAAATTTTTCAAGAAAACTTCCTCAAATGCCGGAAATATGCAACTTGGGGTTTTGGGATGCGACTAAAATGAGCTTCCTGGGGAATTACTTCCAATTTCTTTTGCTGGGATTGTTATTAAATTAGAAATATCACTTTTATTCTTGTAGCGAAATCAAGAACAATTTAACAAATAATGACTGAACAATCTTTTGCGTTTACATTTATCCGTAGATCTGTAAAAAATAGGCATTCCCAGTAAAAACCCTCATTACCAAGTAATGTGGGGAATAAGGCAAAACCAAAAAAACTTCACTACTTTTTTCGTATCCGTTTCTAATTATTTTTATAAAGGGATTTGTAAGAAATAAGTACTTCCACACAAGCTTACAAAAAGTTGAGAAATAAGTACTTCCACGCACGCTTACATAAAGTTGAGAAATAAGTACTTCCACGCACGCTTACCAAAAATTAATAAATAATTACTCCTGAACGAGTTGTAAAATAAGTAGCCTCAGGAAGATACAAAATAAGTCATTATTGATAACTAACCAAATAATGTATTATCAATAATGGGCTTAATAAAACAATTCTTTTCTTCTTTAAAATGTTAGCTTAAAAAATGAAACGAAATATATATACATATATATATATAATTTTCTTCGCTTTGAAAGCATTCCATATTTTGAATCTATGGTGCATGAGTTTATAACTACCTCATTGTTGTGTGGCGCCAAAAGTGCTAATAAAATACAAAACAAGTTTATCGTTCAATTCTTAGTTGGACACTCTAAACCTCAAGCCTACTACGACGAGTACTACTAGCGAGGTCACATACATTACAACAATTCTTTGTAATTATACATTAATCATTGATGAAAATTGTAAATTCCGTTGTCAAGCCGGACATAGATATTTCGTAAAACCTGCCACTGACAAGTTCCTCTTAACTAGGTTACACGGGGGAAATCCAAAAAGTACCAAGTTTTATTTGACGTTTTCCAACTCTTGATGACGATGTTTTTTGCTTCATTTTATAAAAAAAGTATGTCACATGTTTTTGTATACGCTCTTTTTTTGTATAAAGTATCTACTATGTATGTATACTAGGGTGGCGGTTCAATTTATAGGGTACAATAAAAATGAGTGAATGAATGAGTTAAGCAAATGGTGATTTTAAACCGATTTGTTAAATATAAATTATTAAATTCGATATTTTTGTATAGAACAAATCCAAATAGTAGCAAATATATTACAAACGGACTATATCGGCCCAGATATACCCAAGAATGACTTAAAATATTTCTAATATTTACAATATTTAGGTATATATATTTCTGGAAGATTTCTATCTTATATTGACAATTTATGCATTATTTAGAGAAGGAGAATTTACACTCCAATATTTATTTTACAGCCCGATTTGTCGCAAATTTTCGATAACAAACAACGGTCTTCGATCACATACAAATATGTAGGTGTTCGATTGCGAGTTCATGTTGTATCTTATAGGCTGTTTCCACTACGGTCGCTTCCACGTCCACGTCAACGATTTATCGAAAATTTTTAATGGTGTTTCCATTGTGTTTTGCGTCCACGTTTGCGTTCAAACAGCTGTTTGCGTTTATTTGTTTTTTTTTTTTTGCGATGCGAAAAGTTTAATATTTTTTTGTTGTGACATTATCATGGAGTTAAATGATATTATTTTGCTAACCGCAATGGAAAAGAGGATCAAATGGTATTGCGCCTAATGGAAATGTGCAGTAGCAGCAGCGCTGCACATTTTTTGTACAATGCACGAAGCATCTGGTCATTTGTTTTTTGCATTTTGGCTGTGGCTGTTTATGTTTATGCTGATAAACAGCTGTTTTAATAGGGATGTGCAATTTACGGTGTTGCCATTAATAGGTATGGGTGGGTTTCGATTGCAAAAATAATCGAATTTATAGTAAACGTGACTTATCGGAAAACGCGTCCAATATGAACGCGACTTTTTCCCATACCTAACTGCCTATGATTTTTGTATAGGCTTTAACGCGCGTTCATTGATTATTGGACGCGGACGTGGAAGCGACCGTAGTGGAAACAGCCTATTATGATACCAAATATATGAAACGATTTCTACTCAATTTATTTGAGAAGTTATATTTTTTCCTGGTGACAAAACGGTTGATAACACATCGATGAATTATAGTTATCGGAAAAATTTCCGAAAAGTGTTGTTCACTTTGTACGATTTTTGTGCAACGCTCAACAACAACTCCCAAAGTCTTTTTAGTCACTTTTGATTCAAATCTACAAAGAACATTTCAATCAAGCGTTTTCTAAAAGATTTTGGCGACATCGTGGAAAATTATTCAAATATTTCCAAAGTTCTTTATATATTTATATTGGCCTATATCTCGGAAGCCATGTATCGCTATTGAAATTTCTTTTAGTTCATCGAATGCAAGTGCTCTTGAGGTGTAATTTCGTTTTCCTTTTCAAGCTGTATTGTTGCAAACAGCAATTTAATTACAAAATAGTTAAAATAAAATACTGAAATTAGTCATGTTTGCTACAGACCTGTGAGAAAAATTGTAAAGAACGACGCCAAGACAATATTCTAATTTTATAGTTTTGATGCTAGCGTCAACGAACTTCGCCAATAACTATATTTCTCTCATTCTTTTCCTTAAAAAACATACATAAAATTTACCCCACCTAATTTATTATAAAGTATGCATTGCAAATTAACACATGTTCCAATCAGTCGATAGGTTAATAGGAATTATTAGGCAGGACATTGGGAATGATTTATTAACCCTTTCCGTGGATTTGTCGAATATATTCGACATTGCATGTACGCTTTACTTAATTAAAAAAACGCTAAGCCATTATCCCCAGATTTTTTGCAAATGTTGAGCGGATTACAAAGCCTTTATTGAGCTATAAGAGCTGATTACCATCGATTAAAAGATCTGAGATTTTGAAATAGTAAAAAATAATAATTTGCATAAATGCAGTGCATTGCGTTGGCGGAAGGAAGATAAGGTACTGAAAGGAGGGAATTTTTCTTTTTACGATTCATGGAGATAGGTGAGCTTGTGGGCGCATTTAAACATTATTTTTCATAATATAAGGGATGTGTGCGAAATTTCAAGCTCCTAACAATTTGTACAATAAGTGTAAACTCCCCTATAGAAAAAGCGCTGTGCTACAAAAAAAGAGTGAAGTTGAAAGCTGTGGGAAATGATATAATTTTTCTTGTAGGAATTGCACGAATAGGACAAGAATCTGGGGCCAAATCACAGCATTCGAAAACGAGAATGTTGCGATCGAAAAGTTATTTTATTTATTGTAAAAAGGGTATAAATTTGAACAAAAATTATTCAAAATCTAATTAGATTATCTCCAATAGTCTTAATCTCGACATACTATTTGGTTTTGTTGGAAATGCACACTTCTTTCATAGAAATTAAAAGTTGATTTCGATCGTAACTTCTCGATATCGAATCCCGTGATTTGCCCCCGGTATTTGAAATTTCCCAGACACTCTCAAAATCTTGAGTTACGGGTAAAAAACCGGGTTTTCGTATCTTTGCACACTTATAAGGCTGTAACTTAGTTATATATCAAACGATTTTTACTTTCTTATCAGATATAAAAAGCAGAAACCTGATGCTTTCAATAGATATATTTTAAGAAATCTGAGTATAAATAAATTTGTTAAACAATTTTTATACATTTTTCTATTTTGACAATGTTTTTGCACTTTATTTTGTTTGGAAGCTGTAGCACTTGTAAAATTATTTAAAAAACATATTTAGTAAAGGAGTAAAACGCCGCTTTTAAAAAATCCGTTAATAATTGATTGAAGTTTTTATTAATACTGAACTTTTGCAAAAATAAAAGTTTTAATCATTCCAGTTAACATCTCTCATTATTTTACGAATTGAAGTCCAATAACAGATTATACCAAAAAATTATATCATTTCTAGGTCTATTCCTCCAAATAAAAGTACTGAGATTGGACCTATTTGTCAGGCCCTTGAAAGTGGGTGTGGTAGTTGGTGGGTATAGTATACAAACATCACAATATCCCATATATAATAAAGACGCCCCCCAATTTGACGCTAATGTTCTGGAACGGTGGAGGATATAAGATTTGGTCCGGACGGTCTTTGTTTTAATAAATGATAGGCTTGAACAAACACCCACCCTAGTGTACATGAAATCTTTAAAATGATATGTTTGGCCTGAAAAAGGTTTATTTAACTTTATATTATATATTTTTGTAATCAACGTCCCAACAACAATATTTGCGAAAGATAATTGAAAATGTACTTGTGGTGAAAATGTAAAATGTTTACAAATGAAAATAATAAATATTAACAATGAAATTTAAAAAAACACATACAGGGTTTGCAAATAAACTAATCAAACACAATAACGGCGACGACCATATCAGATCATGGCTTTTATCTCAAAATCGAAGCACCATATACATACATATACCTACTTTACTACCCTACCTTACAATAAACGCAGCGAGAGAGAGAGTGAGGGAGAGAGAATAGTTAAGTGGAGGGAGAGAGCGACATACCTTCAAAGAATTGAACAGAGGGGGACAATCCGCAAACGATGGATCATAGAATTCACTACGACGACGTATCAGCAGGCAACTGTGCACGGGCGAGGGGGCTCGGCGTTGCGGTGACTTGGCCGCGGCTGAGAAGACCAGGGGTTGCAGTGGCTTCAGCGGCGACTGTTCGCGTGTAACGACGAGTGAATGACCAGCAGCGGTACTACCACCACCACCACCACTACCGTTTCTATCTTCGTTTATTAAACGCTTGTGTGGCGTTACACCGATACTATTGCCAAAACTATGCAAATTGTGGCGGCGAGTCTTCTCGCGACGGCTTACGTGATGTGAATGCCGTAGTCCATCGGCCGTATCATCGCTAATCAATTCTTGACCATTCACAACCACGTTTGGAACACCATCATCAGCAGCATAATCAGTATCTGTATGAGCGGCCTGATGATCATCATATTTTTGATTATTACTATTATTTTGCACGTCTCCATTGGCATCATAATCATAGTAATGATCAATCAATTTGGGCAAATTATCATATTTCTTTTTGCGATACACGGGCGAATTGCTTAACGAACGCGCTTTACGCTGTTGCTGTAAAATCATGGCGATGTGCTTGGACGACGGTAGCATCTGTTGATTTTCGGGAACGGTTCCCAATGAGTTTTTACGTGCGGCATTTTGTTGCAAGACCGACACCCGTGGTGGCGGCGCATTGTCGAAGAGCGAATATCGGCGAAACATTGTTGCGCGTCGCGTCGTATGGCTTTTTTGTTGTTGTTCTTATTCTTTAGTTAGTACTCATGTACTAACTTGGGACAATGTATTTATTTACAATATCTAGGTACTTCTTTTTCTTTAACTACTCTTCGTTTCTTTTGTCGTTTCTTAGACTCAACTTCCTTCTTGGGGTACGTTTTTCTTTAATAACCACACACACACACATACACTCACGCAATAATTCGTACTCCTTGAGCAAAACAAACATGCGTCGTAATACGTTGTCCGTCGTACGTTATTTTTTTACAACCGATCGTCAGTAGCAGTAAATGGAAACTGGTTTCTTATAACCAGATAAACCAAAACACCACAGAAATAATCAACGGTGCAAAACCTCCTAATGCATAGTCAACGACTAGGAGAGTAATGAGAGGGAGAGAGTAGCTAGAGCTCTTCATACGTACAGAGAGAACGCGAACGGTACGAACGAACGCACATAGCGAATAATTGAAAACAATAAACCACCAACAGCAAGTAACAAGAAAAACTGACATTACTATTGGGGGTGTCCGTGTATAAATGGCCTTTGCATGTGGAAGCATCTTTCACCACAGCAAAGAAAAGTAGTAAACAATGAATTAATTTGAATATTATTTTTGATAAAAATTGATAAAAAAAGGAATGGTAGGTGAATAAACAAAAGAGGACAATTTTATTTTTTTATACATCAGCTGATTTCGACCGCAAGCTCCATAAATACGGATTTAGGTAGTGTGGAAGGTCAAGCCATCAGCTGATTTCGAACGCAGCGGTAGACCGTGGGAATTTAGGTTGGACCAGAGTTAAAAGCCGACCCATAATTACCGCCGGCGTCGGCGCTACCCAAAATGGGTCGGCGGATGCGGCTTTCGGTTGATTTACCGGGTCGTTCTGTCCTATCGATCACCCCATTACGAAATTTATTTGCCAATTTTGGGAAAAAGGAAGGAACAATTTCTATTGACTTTTAATACCCATTCTTTTATTTTTGGCAAGTAGCTTAATATTCGCTAATATTAGCCATTTTCCATAATTTCACATCCATCCAATTGAGAGTGGATTCCAACTCAAATAATACGGATGCATTTTATATATATATTTGTTTAATTTTCACGTGAGGCATATTTGATCAGACATCTTGAATATCATAATCCATAATCCTTCCAAAGAAAGGTAGATCTTTTGACACACTAAAGAAGCACAATAATAAGGTTCACATTCCAAAAGTGTCCGAACAATGCAAATGGTATTATATTTAGAAGATCAAAGTTGTTAGATTTGAGTGTCCTACAAGAAGCATAAGTGCACCATGACTATAAGGCCTTCCAAACACCCACTTTACTTAGAGTAGTTGTTGTTTATTGTTCTTTCTTATAGGAACACATGACCACGCATACTGGAATTGACTTATATAAATGTGACTTTCAATAAATTGAATGATTGTATCAATTTACTATAGACGTCATCATATAATGGGATACAAAATTCTAAGAAAGATCCATATATTTCAAAGCAGTAGGCGTGTTTGAAGTCGATGAAATAGGCGGCGGCGCGGGTCGTGCAGAAACATGCGGCGGCTAGTCGGCTTGTATCTCTGGGTTGGATACAAATGCGGATTTAGGTAGTATTGACGGCAGCGTTAGACGGTATGAATTTAAATTGAACACAAATGGTAATAATATGTATTTATTTTTCAAAAGTAAATCTTTGAAGCCTTGAAAAATATTAATATTTAAAATCGCTTGTTCTGTTACAGTTTTGACAGCAATATTTTGATTTAATGGTTCATATTGATTAATATAGATAATATGATTATTTTCGATTACTTTCGGTGGATCTAGCGTTGGATTGAAGCAAAGTTTAAAGTAATCAGTTTAGTTCAACAAATTTAGTCCAGTCTTGTTACAATTTACTTAAAATTCACTGAACTTTTAATTGCTATAAACGCACCTATAGGAATAGGTCGAAAGGGATATTTTACAGAACTGGTCCCAAAGTGCAAATAAATTGTCAAATCACTTATCATTCATTTCTTAGAGAAATAAAAATATTGTAAATTTTATATGATCACATATAGACAAAATATTGTGTAATCTCTTTAAACATCTAACGTATTTGGTAAAATAATATTTAATTTGGCTGCGGCTATCTGTCAACTTTTACATCGATTTAGTCTCTTGAGGCATGATCCAAGTCATGTTCTTTGAGACCGATCCTAGGTCATCGATTTCAACTCAAGGTCAATTTACAAATATCAAATTTGTATGGGATCTGACGTTTGCAAATTGACCTTATGTCATTTCATCACGATTTCAGATGCTATGTGAATAGGCTATAAGAAGTAGATTTAGTTCGTTTGCTGAGTCCTATTTCTTAAATTCTTCAAATATTTTGTAACAATCACTGCGATGGTCGTTTACTTAATAACCTTCGCAATTATCGTGAAGTAATAGTTCCAAACTTTATGTCATGAAAACTTTGAGAATTGTTTCATGTTGTCAATATAATAAAAACCCCCGCCATTTAAAAAAAAGCACAAAAAACCCCGCCATTTAAAAATGTCATTTTAAACGCAAAATGTTTGCGCAAATCGCTGCTTTGTTTAAAAATGTTGTATTTGAGGGGCAACACAAGAGCATTTTCTCCAACACGTCTTTGTCCAAATATTTTGCGTGTTTAAACTCCCCATTAGGCATCGCATTTTTGCGCTTGATTCGGATTACCTATCGAATTAAATCTTTTGCGTACCCCTAATACATTGCACATGAAATACAAAAACTAAAGAAAAATGCTGCTACCACGCAACCGAGGAACGAAGTCCAAGCAAGGAATTACAACAAAGTGAATTACATATTGCAACAGTAGCCCGCCCAACGACTCTTCCAAGGTAAGCCGGTTTTCTGTCGTTTCGAACAAAAACGAACACAGGAAATGCGCTCCAAACTCATTTCAGTCCTTTGTTTATAAGTACATGACAAGCAACGTCAAACTCCGAATGAAGACATTCTTCGTACGTCCCCCTCTTTCGCATTTACTCCATCCATCAATCTATCTATCTATCTCACTCTTTCTAATTTACGCATTTCTTTAATAATATTTAAGCCAACAACAATGAAAAAGAATAACTTTATCATTCACTCATGACTCAAATCGCATTTATCAATAAAACAACAACAACAACACTACATACACAATCTTGGTGTTTATATGTATGACGTAAAGTTCTGCTTTTGGTTTTGTTGTCGACACCGAGATTATTTCAAATGAATTTAGCAAAAATACGACAACAACAAAAAGGTGTGATGATGTTACGTTGTCGTCAGGTTTTTGTTATGTGTGTGTGTTTGCGAGAGAAGACGACAACGATCTCATCACCAAATGATCTCGCCAAATATGGCTGTAACTTTGCGAAATTAGGTGAACGAGTTAATTCACGTGCAATTCTCGTAAATCATGATTAATTGATTTGCTAAATAAATTAATGCCAAATCGGAAAAAAGCTTTATTTCATGTGATCATATGCTTTCCATTGAGAGAAAGTTCACAAAGAGAGTATAAAATGTAAACATTCTTGCGAACTGAGAGTACATTGACTGATGTTGGGAGCAGTGTTGCCAACAGCTTTTTATATATGTCTACGTTATAAGTACGTACATCATACAGTGGGTTGGATAGTGTATTTAAGTGGATGATTTGGCGTGTCAGACAAGCTTATAGGCCATTCACATGCATGTTATCATTATAATGTCGAGATAATCACAATACGACAAAAACGTGTTCACAGGACTTTTAACACGTTTTGCTCATATAGGGCTGTTCACACATGAATACTATAAATACGAATCTACTTCTGTGAAGTTTTTTGAGATAAAAATATTACACATTTAGCAAATCTATGTGTTATGTTATCGATAAAACTTATTTTCCATCGAAAAATGATAATAAGTCTTTAAATATTAACTCTCTTATGAATTATATATATTTTGCACGTGTTGGGGTTTTCAATAATTTCTATGTTGGGAAATCAACTACAACACTGCGTTTGAAATTATTTGTGAAGTGATTATTAATTTATCATGATAAATTATCACGATATTAGTAGCCAATCGTGATAATAGTGTGATTTCTCAATGAATGGCCTATAAGCTGTACATTTTTGTCACCGAAAAAAAAACACATTTCAGTCTTGTAGGAAAATATATTTTACTATATGTTTCTTTTTGTATTGTCCAATACTTTTAGAAACAACGATCAGGATTCTCCATGTTAAGATTTAAATTAAAACTTCAGTGCTCGAATTATATAATGTCGTTAATGTGACTCTACTTTTAATGTGATCTCAGATTATTATGAATCTATGATTTCCTTTTATATGTTACAAATATCTTTGAGACCATATGACAATGACGGCTTTAATCGGATTTTTTGGTGAGGATTTTGGGCTGTACTGAAAAATTGGCTTGATCGGATGAGGTGCTGTCGTCCCAGTCAAAATAGTCATATGAATAATATTGTGTATCATTAAAAATGACAAATTTCAAACTTTCCAATAAAACCAGAAATATGAAAAAATAATCAGTAATTTTGAATAGCTGGTTCTAATGTGAAATTGTACATGGCCCACCCTATATTTGTTTATATCGATTTCGGCAAACTTAAATATCGACACTACATCGTTACCTCAATATAATAATAAGGCCTGTTCGATTGGGCTTACTAGATTAACTTTTTTATGGAATACACCAGAGCTGTTAAATTTCGATTACGATTAGTAATCAATTACATTACTTTTTAAAAAGAATCGTAATGATTATATAATCCACTATTCAACAATTTCTGATTACTAATTGATTACGATTACAAATAATCAAAAAATAATCAGGATTACTTGCGATTACCGTTACCTTTCGGTTTTAGCTGGCAAATGAACGAGAACAGAAAAAATCAAAACTGACATATATTGAAAAGTCAAAAGTTTTGACAAACAGACTACTATGACTCTCATACCGATTTCGCGAGAATCAAAAGTAATCACAAAAAATCAAAAGTAATCAAAAGTAATCTAAAATAGTCAAAAGTAATCTTTTAAAGTAGTCGAACTCATTTTTGATTACTTTTGATTATTTTTCAGTAATCGCAAGTAATCCTGATTATTTTTTGATTACTTGTAATCGTAATCAATTACTAATCGTATAAAACTGAATGTAATCGTATTGTAATCATTACTTCTACTTTAAAAAAAAGTAATCTAATTACTAATCATTACGATTACTAATCATTACTTAACAGCTCTGGAATACACTCGCTTAACAAGAAAGTAGCTTACTACCTCTTATCATTGCTGCCAGATTTTTCTTGTTAATTCATTTAAGAAAATCCAATCGGTAATAATTTTGCCACCTTATCAAGAATCTTAATCATAAGCTAGTAAGCCCAATCGAACAGCCCTATAGTCTATTTTGTTATTGGTGTTTTTGAAGTTATCATGTTAAAGTTTTTTTGTCACTTCATGTGTTTGAACAATATTGTGTTAAATACATTTTTAGGTGCATTTTTCTATGAATGGGTAATGACGTTCCGCATCATTTAAGGATTATATGTGAAACAGTTCATATTACATTACACAATTAATAGATTATTTTACACAGCGTTCATTATTTTGCTCAGCTTTATTATTTAATTAATGTAGTTAAAGTCTAACTTGAATTATAAAGTCATTTGAATACTTCATGAAGCTTTTTCCCCAGTTCTCGAACAAATGCGACTCTATGTTCTTTTTCAACTTTAACATCATTTATTAATTTTATTAAATACAACTCTGGTATTTTATACAACTCTATGTATTTTTTAAAATGCCGTGTGTTTTCACAGATTGATTCTTTGTCTATTACTTGAAAAGTCCTGGGAAAGCATAATTTACTTTAAATCGAAAAAACAACTAAAATAAGACCAAATGCTTATAAAATAATATCGAATTGAAAAATTGATTTCTACGATTTTTTGAAAACTGTCATTATTTTGACCGCTCGAAAATGTCGAATAATTCACAAAAAAATATTTGAATTTTGGTTGTAATTTCGTTTGATGGTGGTATATACAATATTCATGTTGCTTATTTAATGTTTTTGGTTGTGTTTGTAATGAAGTTCGGTATGATACCTACATGTTTACATTTTATATTAAATAAGCAATATTTGAATTTTTTAAAGTAATTAAATATCACCAAATAAACAATTATTTTTTGTAGTCTCATAATAAAAAAAAATATTAATTTTTGTGTGCTACAAACCAACAATTGTCTTAATATCTTTCGCAGAACAAATGTTATTACAGAGTTGCCAAAGTTTTCAAAAAATATATATCTCGCAATAAAAAATGCGTTCACTAAATTTCATCAATATCGTAAGACCTTCGACAATTTGTATCCAAGTAACTTAGTATGGAAGTAGTAACATCTTTCGATGTTTGCCGTGGTTCTAAATATATTAAATTTTGTTTTTGATAGTTTTAACATCATTCAAAAATAATTATTGGGGTATGTATTTTTTTTCAAAAATAATGATTATGTGATGTCAGACAAAATCTATAACAAATCTTTTTTGTGGGATAATTTAAAAATATGTTTTCTCAATTTTTGGCATCCGTTCCTAAACTACTAGTTCAACATGAAAGTGGTATTATCCACATTTGTAGCTCTCATATCACCTTCTTCTCCCAGAAATATTTGTAAAAAAATTAAATTAAATAAAAAATGGTTTAATAATTTTTCGAATTTAGGACACATAAAATACGACAACAAATGTTATACACAGCTCTTCGATAAAATCGTTATAAGCTACACTTGCTGATTCTAGCAGATATTTAAACGTGATATTTACACAAAAGAGCAAACAGTTGTAACGGAATTATTCCAATCGCATTTATTTTTTATTCTTCATGCAATTCATCATCTAAGATAAAAAATCGAATAACAAAAAATAAATCATTGCTGATTTTTATTCAAAAATAACGAGTTTAAACACACTGTGCGTAGTTATAAACTACCGCCATCTGTATCTGACAATTGACAACTTTGCATTTACAGTTCTCTGTTAATGCACTGCGCTTTTGTTATACCAAAGACCCGCAAAAAGCTTATGTTAAAGCTCGAATATGATAACAGGTGGGTCTGTCGACGTTAACCATTTTGGTGAAAGCTCATATTACGTTTGACTGTGCAAGACACTTTGAATGAACCAACGATGAAGGAAAATATCATTCATTCATACAAAAGATAATATGATGACGACGGTAGTGGTGGTGTTTGGTTTTTTGTGCACATCAAGGCCACATCTCTCCCCCTATCGGTGTGTGTGAGACATGCATATGAATGAATTGTATGTATTTCAATAAACAGCAACAATTCGAGGTTAATCGTCACAATACATTTTCCCCGTGAGATAATTTCACTTCGGTGAAAAATAGAAAAAAAGGCGGTTGAAATGATTAAAAATGAAAACAATAACAGGCAGCATTTAACCTTTTGCAAAATTGACATAGGTTGAATAACACAACGTGTTGAAATGCAAGTTAATGAGTTTTTGGCACAAGGCTGAACAAGGGCGTTTGTTGCACTCAGGTAAGGCTACTTCAAAGGATCCTATGGAACGAGGCATTTTCATCGGGGGGTCTCTCATTGGTTTGAAGTAAACATACCAACTATGTTTATACCAATCAGGTACGAGTTTTGACAGTTAAATTACTTTTTTAAAATTTCTTTAAATACATTCTGGTTTAAGACATGAACATAATAGCTAATTGGGGAATTTGAACAAAAGTAAATAATTTAAATGAACATTTTCACAGACATAAGTTGTAGTGCGCTTTATGTGTAATATTATCTGCACAATGGGACTCTAAAGTGGAGTTTGCGTTTTTTATTTTTCTTGGGGAATTGTTTTCATTCATGCTGAATTTTTGGATTATTAAGTATTCATCGCGGAATCCAAAACTACAACCAAAAAGTGAGAAAAGGGTACAGCCTAAATCCGCACGGTTGGCCGCTATCTATCTGTTTCTAAACTTTGTTTAAACAAATTGTCAAAAGTGCAATTTAGAACTCGACGCCGCCACACGTTCACAGCGGAAATCGAAATTGACCGCAGCGTCTGACCGTGCGAATTTAGGTTGGTCCCTTAAAACTGACTTAACTGCATGTGTTCTTATGGGAAACATCATTGTGACTGGCGTTGCCAACCTCTAAATGAAATATTTCCGTTTTCTTTGCACTTACTCTCTCCTGCATGTGTTCTTATGGAAAAGAGGGAGACAGATATAGATCTTAACGAACATCATTGGGACTGGTGATGCCAACCGGTAAATCAAAGTCAATCTCCTATGGTTGCCACGTTTTTTATACTTTTTCTTTACAAAGAGTGATGTAAATATTTTTAGAGCGCGTAAATATTTTTAGAAGTTCACTCCTATGTCATGGTTGTTTATATATATATATTAAAATAAAAGTTAAAAAATACAATAAATGTCCACACTTACCCCTCTTGAATCTCTGAATAAAATTGCAGCATGATGTGGATCCAGGGTACCATCACCCCGTAAGCCTCGACTAGCAGCACCAACTGAAGCGCGACGTTTTTCTAAATCAGCCGAAGCACGTCGCATATGAGCACCTAGAGAATAACCCAACAGAAGATCAATAAAAACCATTAACAATCAGATTTGAACGATCGAACACAATATACAATATCTAAGATATAGTAATTCATATAATACCAACAAACTACTAAAAGCAAGTACCAAGTTTTTTTCTTTTGTTTTGTTTACAACACCAAAGTTTTGTGTTTACCTTTCATATTACCTTCTTTGACGATTTTATCGAATATCTTATAGGTGGCGCCACAATCTTCCAATATACGATTGGGCCTTCGCAACGTATTCACATCCAAACTTTTAGATCTTGAACGGAAATTTTCCTGTGGATCATTTTGGGGCGATGTACAGACGCTATTCGCCGTGTTGTCATGGGACTTGCGGGGCCAGATATGCACCTTCTTGCCAATGTGTTTCAACATCTCCTGTATCGAGTGGTGGTGATGGTGATGATGATGTTTGTGCTTATGCTCTTTAGGCGATGATGTGACATTGCTGGCATTGGTGGTACTGTTGTCATCTTCATTAATACTAATCGATCTGGCAAAGCTGGAGTTGTCGAAGCGATGGCGCATATAGCCACCGCCGGCGCCACTATCTAACGAATGGTGCATAGGACTGGTGGCGTACTCGTCGAGGGAGGCCGGCGCTGCACCAACTCGATGAAATATTGAATTAATGCTGGGTCGCTCTTGGTGGCGCTGACTGGCCGCTCCCGAGTAGGTGAAATACTGATGATCATTCTTGCCTTCGTGGATGTCATCGAGATCGTGGGGAAAGAATCCACCCGCCTGAGTGGGTGGCGAATTACTATAGTCTACATGGCTGGGTTTACGTAAGCTCTGTTACCAAAGAGTAGAAAATAGGTTTCGGGAAAATGTGTGAAGAAAAATCGGTGTCATTGATACTTACACCATATACGGCCGGGCTATGGGCTCGATCGAAGATGGAGCGCTTCGCTGATGGCGTCCGTTTAAAACTAGAACTACAGCTATCATAGGAACTACGTGAACAACCATTATTCGTCGGTGAGTTACGATAATGGTTTGTCATTGACCTTTGAGTGTCGGGCACCGGTTGTGGACTAGACGAGTTGGCCCAACTTTCTGTGACTTTGTCTACGCCGGAGAAAGGTTAAAGAAAGGTTTAACGCAATGTTTTTCGGATAGATTGTTATCGGCGAAATTGTAGCAGTTCTCGGAAAGGTTTAAGCATTACAAAGATTCAGTGGGAAACTGACCTTTATTTTCAACTGAGTCCTAAGGAATCAGACTAAAGGAAAAGTTCAGATTTCAAAAGTCTTCAAAGCGATGCTAAAATATTTTTCACCAGTTTTGTGGAAGTTTACTACACTTGAAATTAAAAATAGATCCATAATGGAATTCTTTGGTTTTGCTAGGAGCTGTGTGGCGTGAGCTTTTCAGTCTGCCCAAAATCTAAAGAAAGTCACTGACACCGGAACACAGGAGGCAACGCGAAAGACAAACGATTGGCAATGCATTGAATCAAAATAAAACACGCTAAGCATTGGGTTCACCAAGGCGTGCGTGTTGACGCATAGCGTACATGACATGTGTATAGAATTTTTGACGCCCCCGTTATTTTACGCTTCACGCCTTGGTGTGCCCAATGCTTAACTCTGAGAGTTCAATAAAGGTAACACTGCTGAATCGGTTGCAATAGTGTCATACAGAAGCAGAAAATGCTTGGGTTGCAATGAAGGAACCTAATAAGGAACTTTCGAAGATATAGCATCTTTTTGCCGTTATGCTTTTGAGTCACAATGTACTATTTTTGATTCAATATAACTTTCTTGAGATGATACCGACATTTAACCCACAAATTTGTATTCTAACGAAACTAGAGATAAATTCATTCGCTTTTGATCACCTTACCTTTGAACATGACTGAAAATGTCGGAATTAGAAATTCGGAAGGAAGAAAGACGGGCGTTATTGGCGCTATACTTGCGACGGGGGAAATCGGCTTGTGCGTAAAATGTGTTTCTCGAAATGCATTTAACATGCATTGGACTTGCCCTACAAATACAAAATTTTGTGCAAAGTGGCGTTTTGCGTGAAAAGGAAGTTTAAATAAACTCACGCGTGCAAGATGGGATAGTTGCGTATTTTAATGCTAAAACTGCACAAATGCAAAAGAATCAAATAAAAAATTTTGAAAGCAAGAAAAGGAATACTGAATAATGAACCAAATTTACGATAAATAATCATAACATTCCGCAAAAGGTGTAAATCTCACCGTAAGAGTGAAGTTGAAGTACTAAAGAGAGCCATGTTCAATCTTCGAACTTGAAAGTTTTTGGACAGAGTTGCATTGTAGTCGGAGACATTTGTTTGTTGGCAATACTGCAATGATTTCAAGTGTTTGCCAAATAAAGGCACGATCTCGACGAAGCATATTAGAATATATAAGTTAAGATAATTTTGAAATACATTTATGAACGGTAACACCGAAAGATCGAGGTTATTAACAGAATATGTTTGATAAAACATAGTTTGGGCATACAATGACATAATAAAAATATATTTATTGACGGCTTTGGATCTATTTTATATTTGTTATTACTTTCGAGTTAAAACTTCCAACACTTTTCGTTATTTCAATGCAATGAAATTAGACATTGAAATAACGATTTTTTAAGGTCTAAACTGCTCAGCGTTAAACATTTTTTTTTTGAGTAAAGGTCAACAATTGCATTTTATTTGATTTTCTTCATGTAAGAAATTGTATCTTTTAATTTTAAACAATTCCGAGAAATGTTCTTTTTTCGCAACACACAAGCAGTAATTAATTGCTGGTTCCTTACCCTGCGACCAATTGGGCGATTTGGAGGTTGTCGATGAACTTGAACTGGAACTTGAATTGATGCTATTCAAACGACTTGAGCCACTTTTCAATGAATTATTATTAGCATAATCGGCGGAGGTGTTGTTGGTGCTGCTGGTGGCCGAGGAGCCATTTAGGCTGTCACTATCACGGCTATAACTACGTCCGTATGACGTATGCTGCTGTTGATGTGGGTGGTGGTGGTGTTGGCCGCCAACACCTCCGCCAACGCTGCCGCCGTTTTGCCAGCAATCGGCGCTCAGCTGTTTTTCGATGGCATGCTGCCGGTATAAGTGGGTAATGCCGTGCATTCTTAAGCAACTTGTTTAATTTTCTTATTCTTCTTTTCGTTTTGAATTTACTTAGAACACAATTATTTAATTAGCACTTTAGTGTGTGTGTGTTTGTAAATTGTTTATTTTTTTCGTTTACAATTTATTAAATTAACAACACTTTTCTTGTTCTTTTTCTTGTTATTTTTCTTTTTTATTTTTAAATTATGTTTTACGTTAAAAAGTCACATTTTCTTTTGTGTTTTTCGCGTTTGTCTGCCCGTAAAGATGTGAAAATTAAAAATGTAAACAATTGCCAGTTGACTGACAATGAACGCAACAGTCTCAAGACTAAATGTGTGCCTTTTATTTGCAATTGTTTATAACAGAAAACACTTGTCACTTCTCTTTGCTTTCTCTTCTTTTAGACGGCCACAAACTCTTTGTTATGGCGAAAACACACTCTCTTTTTTCAGATTGTTTGGAGAGGTGGGTGAGGTGTGGTTGTCTGGCATATAACTGCTATATTTGTTGGCAGCAAGCAATGCATTTGCGTTGCATTTTTATGTGTGCGATCCACTCGCGCTCTCTCTCTCTCCCTCTTACACACTCCCTCACTCACTTTATCACCACTGTTGTTTATGTGTGGGGCTGTTGTTATTCTTTATTATGTTATTAACTATAACAACAACAACACTCTTTGTGTTGTTATGCACAAACAAATGTTGTGGGAGGTAGAGGGTGCTGCTGTTTGTTGTTGGTTTAGTTGGTCTATGCAAAAACAAAAAAGATTTGCCCGCTTTTGTTGACGTTGCAATGCTGTGCCGTGCGTGATGTAGTGGTATCGCTGCGGCGACGACGTACGTACGACGTATGACAGTTGAACGGCCTGTAAATAAGTCAAAGTTGTTTGTTGATGTGTTATACATATATTTTTGTTGTTGTTGTTATATTTCATGTGCACACACACACTCCCACATGTGTTCTTGCTCTTTATCAAATTCATATTTTGCCGGTTGTTTTTCGCTGCGCCTGTTGTTGGTGTATTGTTGCTAATATCGTTGTTGTTGTTTTGTTATTATGTCTGTCGGTCTATGAATAGTTTTAGCACTGTCTCCTCCCATCCCATCCCGTCTCATCACAAAACGTCAATGTTAAAAAACATTTGTGAATATTCAATTGCGATAGTTTTATGACTGCGCCTTTTTGCACCACTATTGTGATAAAGGATTTTGATGAATATATAAGCCAAAACGATTAACTCTTGTTATCAGATATGGAAGTGGTCTATCACATGATGGCCAGTTAATTTTTAATATTTTTCAAAATTCACGTGATTACATGAACTCAAGAATGTAAATAACGAATAAACTCAGAACGTAAATTACAAAATCATTGAGCAAAGAATTTGTTCAAAGCAGATTAATCATTTTGGCAAGTGACACAGCACAATGATGCAAGAAAAAAATCACAATTATCATAAGAGAGGGAGAGAAAATTAAATTGAAATCGCTTGCACACATGAACCCGACAGCAATATTCTGAAACGGGTTTTGGAAATGTTAAAAATGGTTTGGTTAGATTTTCGACATCAATTCGCTTACATGTTTAAAATCAAATTTAATATTTATATGTGTATATATCACCCATATTTTATATTTTAATATTAGTTAACATTTTAAACAAGTAAATGAATTGATGGAGAAAAACTGTAAGCAGGGGGTGTTTTGTTGTAAAGCCTTCTTTCACAATAGATAAAATGTATGCTTGTGTGCAAAGGAATTGCTAGATTTTGCCGCAATTTTAAATTAAAAATTTATTTTTTATTTTTATTGAATTTACAAATATAATTGAATTTATCACTATTTACCTACCAAAGTATTGGTCGACTTAGGAGTGCATCCGAAGAACCTAAAATCATTAATTTCAATTAAACTCGCTTGCACACATGAATCAAATAAGTATATTCTGAAAAAGAGTTTCAAAATGTTAAAAAAGTGCTGGTCAGATTTGCGATATCAATTCATTTACATGTTTTAAATCAAATTTAATAAAACTAATATTAATATTTCATATTTTAATATTAGTTTACATTTTAAACGAGTAAACGAATTGATGGTGAAAACCCGTAAGCAGGGAGTGTTTTATTGTAAAGTCTTCCTTCAGAATATATTACTTTATTTCTTGTGTGCATAGGCATTACTAGATTTTGCCGCAATTTGCAATTAAAAATTTCTTTTTCATTTATATTGAATTTACAAATATAATTGTATTTATCACAATTTACCCACCGAAATATTTTTAGACTATAAAGTTTATCCGAGAACTTTAAAATAGTTATTTTCCATTAAAATCGTTTGCACCCATGAATCAAACAACGATATTCTGAAACAGGGATCCACAATGCTAAAAACTTGTTCGTCAGATTTTCTACATCAATTCGTTTAAAATCAAATTTAATAATTGTAGGTTTAATTGAAAGTTAAATTTTCAATTACATTAACATCGGTGTACTAGATTGTGGCCTAAAAGTGCCCAAAATTCAATAATATAAATTGAAAATGCTTGCACACACAAGCCGATCAAATATATTCTGAAACGGGGTTTTAACATCCTATAAAGGTGTATCGCGGATTTCCGAGATCACTTCGTTTACTCGTTTAAAATCCAAACTACGATTTATATGCATACACATTTTTTCTACTTCCGCTACAAGCATGAATTTATATATTTGGTACAAGCATTATATAAAAATAAAAAAATACCCAAATCTAAAAATCCTTATTTGTAAATTAAATATATTTATAGGCAAGTAAAGTGATGTAATTTCAGTATTTTTTCATGTTGTAGGGGTTTTTTAAATCCATTTTCGATTTCAAGCTCATTTGTATGCCTTAATGTATACGCCCAAAGCCCATAGTGTAGCGCGTACCATTACAACAAGTGCGTCTTTGGTGAAAACACATTTTTTAATTTCTATTAACAGAAGTCCGTTTAAATGCAGTTCATACAATCTGTTCCCTGATAACGACAAAAATAAATAAGAAATTGTTGTGGCTTTCTGGTTATCTAAAAATATTAACGTCGACGACGAGACAGAGCGGTCACACATGTGGACTTCAGAAGGTTTAAATAAATGCAACATTTTGCAATGGGTTACTAGGAACATGTATTTTTTAATCAGGAAAGTAAACATCGAATTTTGGGTTTTCTTAGATGTAAGAGCGCTCCAACGAAGCTTTTTAATATGCTGATTAAAGAGGTAATAAACGTAAGATTTTTTCTGACTAAATTTGTTTTCATACTTAACCCGAAAATGTTAACATTATTTGATATTCACGTATATTGCGGTTGGATCGATTGCTCCTACAACGACATGTGGTCAAATGTGCAAAACAATCAGATAAAAATATATAAAAAAACAAATAAATTATTATTAGAATGTCATAAGAGAACAAATTCTGTTCTCAGGGGGATGGATTAAATTTGTTTTGTTCTCAGGAAAAAATAAATCTGTTTAATTTATTATTTAAACAAATTGAAAAATCTAAATAAATATGTTCAACTGCCTCAATTTTAATTATATGTATTATAATTATGTTTTATTTTCTTCAAAAAGTATGTATATAAATTTGTTTATTGATTTTAACCTAAATATTCGCATATTCAGTCTTAATTTAAACTACAAAAATGTTCGACGTATGATTAATATTATTTCTCAATACCTGTCGGACGTATAATTGATATTTATTTATGTGACCATGGGGCGTATAATTGATATTAATATATAGAACCAGGGGGCGCATAATTTACATTATTTGGCACTTATTCCAACAATGGGTCGTATAATTAACATACAAACCGAAAATGTTTACATTATTTGACACTCACGTATCTTGCGGTTGGATCTGTTGCTACTACCACGACATGAAGTCAAATGAGCAAAACGATCAGTTAAAAGTATATACAAAATAAAAGTAAACTATAAACTATTATTAGAACGTCATAAGAGAAAAATTGCCAGAATGTCGACAAACATGATCGTTATTTGTATTCTGTTCTCAGGGGGATTAAATTTGTTTAATTGATTGATTAAAAAATGAATTGATTGAAAAATCCCAATAAATATGTGTAACCTGAAGATTAATTTTTCAAAGTTTTCAAAAAAAGTTTGTATAAATCAGTTTAACATGTAGTTTAAATTACAACAAAAAAGATAAGCCAAAAGCCAACGTATAAGAGAGAAACAATTAAGTATATATTATAAATATCCCTTATATTAGATTTTTTTATATTTTCATCTCGTCGTATATTCAGATTTAATTTAATCTTCAAAAATTAATAATAATTAATAATATTATTTCTCAATACCTGCCGACGTATAATTGATATTAATTTATAGAACCATGGGGCGTATAAACGATATTAATTTATGGAACCATGGGATGTATAATTTACATTCGTTTATTTGGCTTTTATTCGTTTGTCCCTCCTAGTTTATTAGACGTGTGATTAATATTATTTAATATCATTACCTGGCGGTGTATAATTGATATTAATTTGTACAATTTACATTCGTTTATTTGGAATTTATGCGAACCAAGGGGCGTATAATTTACAATCGTTTATTTGGAATTTATTCGTTTGTCCTTCCTAGTTTGTTTGGAATAGAACATTGTTTTTTTCGGAAACAAATCAGACTACTCTAAGTTGCCTGTAAGGACTATTTTGTTAGTCCATGTCTCACTTTAATTTGTCGTTGTCATTTTTTCTATTTTGTAAAGGCGTTTTTCTCGCTATTTATACAAATTTTAAGAAAACATTTATTTTAAAAATTCACTACCTTCTATAAAGTGGGTCAAAAATTCTACAATTAGATCCTTTTAAAAACGGTTTTTTTTTGTTTTTTTGGAAACTGTTCCAGAAACCATAGTTTGTATGAGAAAGTGAAATCCACAACATAGTTAGTCATCATAATTATCCTAAAAATATGCATATAAGCGGCTGTGATCGGTCTTATATCCACCCAAAATGAATGAGAGCACAAATATTAAAAGTGCTTTCGACGGAATTTTTGTAAATAATTAAAAAAAAAAAATATATATATATATATATATATATATATATTTATATATAAATATAAAATATAAATGTTTTGTGTTGATTTTATGACTCGGTAAGCCTCAATGCAAAAAAAAAAATAATTTTAAGTCTCGGGCACAATTTTATTTTTAGTTGCATTGTGTAAACAAAAAACTTGCCGAATAATCTTAAAAATTCTCCCCATAAAGACATCTGACTTTACGGAAAGTTTGAGCCTTGTCTGCTCTTAATGGTTCTTGGTCTTTTTAACATATGTTGCATATATCCCAGGGGACAACAAAGTAACATAGCATACATTTAGGCTACAGTAATAAAAGCGACATAATGATGAGAACTTAAAAACATTGTTGTGATTTGCAAGGGGTTGGGGAGTTCATCTCCGCAGCCAATACCAATTAAAAGAGCAAGTGGGGGAGGTCTCGGAGATACGAGCGCTGTTCAGAAAGTAGTAAGATCACCAAGAGATGGCTCCACACACAGTTGAATGTAGATAAAGATTTTTTTAATTGACATACAAAATGAGTTTGAATAATTTCAAAATGAAAATAAACAATTTTTTTAAAAGTTCATTATTTTAGAGTTTGTTTTATTGACGTGTATCGTATTGGACTTTTTTGTACAGCATACCGTTAGGGGCATTATTTTTTCTGACATTCAAATAAAATAAAATTTTTTATAACCCTAAAAATATGCATTGCAAAATACACTTATTCCAATCAGTCGACATTTTTATAGGAATGATAAGGGCAGGGTATTTGGAATGATTTATTAATTAATAAAAACTAATAGGTCATTATCTCACGATATTTGTAACTGTCCTCGTATAAAACCTTTTAGTATATACGTATGTGGTAAATTTGGCATTACTCTTGTTTATGCAAAAATATTCAATTCAAAGTATACTTTTAGGCCGTGCATTCGTACAGCATGTGCTAAACCAGTTCACGTCCATTTGGCTTAATTCGAACATATGTATGTATCTTGCATACATACACGTACATATCTATGTATTTGTTGCCCTCCAAAATATTTCCATCGTTTTCTTTTTCTTGTTTGTTGTATCACCATATGTAGTCTACTGTTGGGGATGTAATAAATTTTATTTCCAGGTCATATTACGGAGACTTCGTTGTAAGCAAAAAATTAAATGAAATAAAATTTAATGACAAGAGCGTGTTTTTACGACTAATGCTTGTCTAAAATGACCTCATAAAGACAAGTGTCTAGTTTTACGGCACGTACATATATATATATATATATACATATACATAATTGAAGCACACTTTTAGGCAAATATTTGCTAACACCCTGCCAAAGATTCGTTTCGTGTTTTATCGCCTGCAACTAGGATAGGATGTCCTTAATATTTAGCGATACAGACATGTCTAAAATGGTACGTGTTTTTTCCACTTTGAGCAAAAATAATCATAATTGAATATCTAAAAGGTCGACGTGCTAAATTATTTAAATAACAATTAAATTAAATGCAAATACTGAAGTATGATTTTAGGCTCGAAACAAATATTCCACACTCAATAAATTAAATTAAAGTGAATGGATTTTTAAATATTTTTTCATATGTCCCCGCTAATGGGGCGTCCTACTGGTTTTAATTCTCATTGATTTTCATATATTCGCTAGTTTTAAATAACCCTCTTTATCTTTTGTTATCTTGGACTCCAACTATTATACTCCTCATCAAATACCTAGAGTAGCGTATGCCTCAAATTCGACCCCTACACTTTCCAAGCGATTTTAATTGCTTGTCTTCCATTTATTATTAGCACAACAATAACAACAACTACAATGAAAATAAAAAAACACAACAACACCAGTTGCATTTACACTTCATTAATTGTGTTGCGCGCGCACACACACCCGACGCACGACATACTCCAATAGAAGAGCCAGTCGAGAGTTCTCCGGCGGAACCAGAATCACATATACAACAATTGTGTTGCTGTTGTGTCGTTGTTGTTTTGTTTTGCTTTGTGTATACTTTTGATTATTAAACAAAAAATATAAATTAAACAAAAAAAGTTCAACAAGGCAAACAACATGACTGATAAAGCCTTGAGAGGGGTAATGTGTGTGATTTGTTTTTGTATATAAAACACGTCTATACATACACATATATATGAATTTAGTACTACTATGTAATATGTACTATTTCAAAAAATAAATAAATAAAACAACACTGTAAATATGTAGTAAAGTAAATGTTGTCTAAAACGAGCAGATATGTATCAAAATTAAATATAGCCGAGATTTTTTGTTTATTTTTAAATTTGAGGGAGGTGTAATGAGGGCGGTTAACACAAAAGCCAACAATTTGTAGATGTAGATATGGGTTGAAGAATCACTCTCAATATTTAATAAATAGATATATTTAATATTTAATAATAGATAAATTTAATATTTAATAATAGATAAAGAAAACAATTAAAATAATTAAAATAAATAAATAATAAATAATATATAATATATAATATATATATATATATAATATATATATATATAATATATAATATATAATATATAATATATAATAAATAATAAATAAATAAGTAATAAACGAGTATTTCATTTAAATTAATATTATTAAATCTCCGATAAGAATTTAACATATTTTTTCTTTTAAAATAATTCCTTTTAATATTCCTTTTCTTTACTTTGATTGAAATGAGATCTAAAGATGGATCTACCCTGCAAAAACGAACGGATCATAATAGGCTCTGAATGATCCACTATACTGTGTCTCTCTCCATGTCACATTTATTTGTTTGTAAACGTATTTATTTGAAATAATAATGCAAGCAAAAATTTCAAAAATAGAAACTATATATTTTTATTCAAAACATACTTTTTATAATTATATTTTTGGTATTTTATTTTTAATTATGAAGTGAAATTAAACCTCAAAAATGTCTGGTTTTTGATAACAATGATCCACTGTGACAAGCAGCTATCAACTGATCATTAAATATGCAATAATGTGAGAGAATACTTAAAAAAATAAAAACGAATATATTTTTATAAAATGATAATAAGTCCATTCTCACAATAAGCACGTTGTTGATGGTCCGAAGACAAAAGTTCAATCTGTTGCTCCATAAGTACGTATTTATATTTATATTATAATTATTTCTTTTTTTCAACGCAAAAGTTTAACATTGCCAGACACAGGAGGCCTATTAAGACGAGATAACTAAAAAGCACATATGGAGCTGATAGTACGACAGACAAACAGGTTACGTTCTGTGTGTGATATATGCGGTCAGTAGCACTGTTCGACAAGAAAAATCACATTGTTTGTTCTTTAAAAAAATATATGGGTGGTTGGTACCTCATTAAAATTAAATTAAAAAAATTAATAATTATTTTCATATGCCAGGGAAGGCTTAAATTTTAGTTACCTCTCAATTTAATGAGCAATGCGTAGTTATCATTTTCATATAAAATCATATAAATCAGTGCATACTTTAGGGATTGCATAACACACACAGTTCAGAGAATAATAAGTAATTCGTGCATATTTTAGGGCTCACATTTCAGTAACTTGTTCTTGCATACTTTAAGTATTCAAGTCATCTGCCTTAAACAGAAATCCAAGTGTAAAATTAACATATAGTAATGAGATTTGCACACATTATCACAATATTGTCTTGCATGATATAATATTTATGCCAAATTTCATCAATATTACAATGGGTGAGTTTTAAAAATATAATTTTTTCTTGTCTAGAATATAGAATTTACTTAAATAGCATGACTGAAGTATGTGTTCAATGGAACGAAAAATAATATAACAAACAATATGTAAAAGCCATCGAAAAAAATTCTACATAAAAATAAAAAATTCATGCTATCGTAACAAATAATACACGCCTAATGTACATTTGTACGCTTGTGGCAATGAGTACACTTTTACCATAAGTCTTTTGTCAGACTTTTATTACTACAACTTTCATTCTCGTTTACTACCAATAAAGAAGAAGAAGAAAAAAACGGCGCCATAAACTCTCCTAAATCTTTCATTCACATCATGGAAATCTAGTATACCTACACACCTACCCTACCATGCTCCACAACCAAAGACAAATCGTTGGTTTCTTTATGGCATACATTTAGGGGCAAACTTAAATGTTTGCTAGAAAGAGAGAGAGAGGGCGAAGTCGAGCTGAGCAGCACGTGCCATTCATGGTATACATTTAAGTTCCCCCCGTTTCCAGCTCTCTCTCTCTCTTTTTTTATTGTATTTTTGAATGTCTGGCGTTGGGACTTTGTTGAGAGATTTCTGTTCTTTGTTAGGCATTTATTTAGGCGGCAACTATTTAACCTCAAATGACCTCCGTCGTTCTTTTTTATTTAATAAACAAAGTGTGTTGAAATAGATGTTGTTGGTGGCAAAAAGTGTCTAAGGTTAAGAGCAACAAATGAAAAATCAAGAATTCATAAATTCAATTAATTTGAGTTAATTACACTAGAAATAGAAAAATCTTGTACCCAAGCCGAAAAAAAAATTTTATTTGTGTGCATTAAAAAAAAATCAACACAATTTTTTATGGATAGTTTTTTTAAATATTTTTTTACTAAAATTAAACTTTTATATGTTCAATTAATGTTTCGAATTATACTTTCACATAGGAATAGGCCTATGAGAATCATCATCTGAGAAAAAAAATATTTTTTTATTGAAAAAATCGAAAAAAATATTTTGTTTTATTTTTAGCAGCTATCATTCTACATTCATCCCAAAAGTAGGCAGTAATATTTATTTTTTTAGTGAAATCCCGAAGATATGTGGAACTATTGAGAATTTTGTATTTTGTAAAATAGAAAAAAAAATCGTTCATTTAAAAACAAGTAAGGAAAGGCTAAAGTCGGGCGGGGCCGACTATATAATACCCTACACCACTCCCTGTGTGTATACCTCGCTTTGATAACTAAACCCAGGTCTTTCATGGTAGCAATTTTATGTAGTTCATATAAATTATACAGTTACTATAAATTCTTCTTTAGTCAAATTTACTGAGTATGGTAAATAATAAAGTAATTGATCCAATTTTCGAGCAGATATTCCGAGTAAAGTAACTATAACATGATCTGGAAAAATTGATCAACATCGAATGCTAAATACAGATTATACAGCGGTAATAGGATGAATCGGACGGACATTTGAAGGGGGCCTATAACAAGAAGTCAAATCGGGAGCGACATTTGTATGAGGGCTATATCTAAATCTGAACCCATCTTACCCACTTTCAGCATAGGTGTTTCTATTTCGATTATAAAATGTTGTGCCAATTTTAAAGAAAATCTGTTAAAATATGTGGATTCTAGAGCGGAAAAATTCAAATTGGGAGCGAAATTTATATGGGAGCTATATATAAATCTGAACCGATCTAACACATTTTTACAACAAGTGTTTCCAGTTGAAATATAAGGTGTTTTGCCAATTTTGAAGAAAATCTGTTAAAATATGTGGATTCTAGAGCGGAAAAATTCAAATTGGGAGCGAAATTTGTATGGGAGCTATATATAAATCTGAACCGATGTGACCCATTTTCACAACAAGCGTTTCCAGTTGAAATATAAGGTGTTTTGCGAATTTTGAAGAAAATCTGTCTAGAGTGAAAAGGATCAAATCGAGAGTGAAATTCGTATGGGGACTATATTTAAGTCTGAACCGATTTTCTTCAAATTAAATAGAGTTCGTCCTTGTCCCGAAAAAATTCGTTGTGCAAAATTTCATTTGATTCTGGCTACAATTGCGATCTGCATCGTGATTACAACAATAGATGGACAGACGGACGGACATTGCTAAATCGACTCAGAAAGTGATTCTAAGCCGATCGGTATAATTAACAATGGGTCTATCTCCCTTCCTTTTGGGGGTTACACACAAATGCACAAAGACATAATACTCTCGTGGAGTGTATAAATATCCATCATAAATGTTTAAGTATCGTTTACGCCTTTAGAAAGCCAAAATACATCAGAAAATTTTAAAATATTTTTAATTTCGACTTTTATAATTTTTTATAATTGTTCTAGCTGGAACTCCCCATGCGTTTTACTGACACTATGATAAAAAATATTTTTACACTTTTAATAAAAAATATTTTTGAAAAATTGAAGATGTATTTTTTGTTTATTGTAAAACAATAAAATAGTTTTTATTAATAATTCATAGTAATAGTAATAATTTATTAATTTATATTATTATAAACTATAAAAGAGAATTATAAAAAAAAACATTAAAAATTATAAAAAAATGATGCACCACTATATTCACTGGACAACCTAAAAATGTTTACTTTTTTGTGGTATGAGAGAAATATATTTTTTTGTCTTGCTGAAAATTGTCAAACCTAAAAAATATATTTTTATATAAAAAATACAATAAAATATTTTTTATTAATAGAATATTGTAAATAAATATATTCTTACTGACTATTAATAAAAATTATTTTACAAAAATAGAAGCTGTTGTTGTTGTATATTTTATAAAAAGAAAAAACAGGAAAAATATAAAATTATATATATTATATAATTTATTATATATAATATTTATTTAATTTGTTTTTCCTATTTATTCTTTTTATAAAAAATACAACAAGTAGGTTTGACAATATACTGCAAGGCAAAGAAATAATGTTTTGTCATACCACCAAAAAGTTAAATTTTTAGACTGCTTTAGTTTTTTCGTTTGCATTTTTTTGGTCTGTAATCAATATTTGATTTGAACTGGGATATTGTCCTGGCTCAAGACCATTTTGCTTCTATATTTAATAGAATGCAAATTTATTTACAAATGGCATGGTGACATTTATTACTTGGCTGCAGACTACCACTATAATGATTTCCACCCTGTCTAAAGGTTTCATTCAGGTGGCTTCGCAGCGACTTTTCAACATCAAACCCGGCCTCTATAAGGAGATGATTCTCACAAACGAACGAGAACCACAACTTATGAATATAATGGTGCATGATTTTTCTATAATTTTTTATATTTTCTTTTATACATTTTAATAACACAATTTAATAAATTGTTTTTCCCCTGAATTTGTAATTTTCTTTTATAATTTGAAATATTATTTAGTTTAATTTAAATATATTTGAATATACTGATGCCTTAGTTTTCTATAATTTTCTATATATTTTTTATAATTTTCTTTTATAATTTATAATACTATGATTCCATAAATTATTTTCCAACCTGAATTTGTAATTGTTTTAATTTATTAAATTATTTTTCCATCTTTCATTTTGATGGTAGCCCATGTTTGTTGCTATTTTCCATTGTCTTATTATTACAATACTTTTCTTCTGCAGTTGAATGCATGAACGAGGCTTGGGGTATTGTGACGTCAAAACAAATCTAAGGCTAATAGTCGATTCAACACAACAAGGATGACACTGGCATGACATAAAAGTGAATTCTATGGCTGGTGTATTTCTTGATGTCTTTTTGAATGTGTCGGAAGTATTGCGGTTTTTTTCTCTCACACAAAGGACATGTTTACAGGCAAGCTGGCTGATGTCCTTGAGAATGTATTAAATTACACTTTTAAAAGACATCATACACAACTGCCAAATAACAAACATCAGTGTTTTATATTTGGCAACAACAAGGCAAGAACATAACGATATTTAGCCTTAAGCCTAAAAGTAGGCTGAGAAAATAGTTGATATGTCCGGAAATGGGAAATGGCACCTACACAGCCTCAACACCTCCGACCTCGACAATGAGATAAATGTCATAATTTGAAGGCAACGGCGGAACCTTGAAATGAATGGCAAGGCAGGCTTGAAGATGAGAGGCATTTTATCACACCACCTCCACCATTTTTTTAAAGCCACAAAGTATGCTTTAGTTTTTTTTCTCGATTTCAGGGGGTGCAAGTGAATCATGCGCATGTGAGATTTGAAAAAAAAATCACATCACCAGCTTATTTGTATCTCTTTTGTGTCCCAGGAATTTGTGCGTATCTGGTGACCCACTTTAAGGATGACTGCTGGCCCAAAGACACACAGAGGGCAGTAACTGGTTTTGGAATTCAAAGAATTGCCCGCTCCTTGTGTATCCGGTGACAGAACAGAAACCGTTTTTTGTTGTTTTGGTTTGTTTTCTTTGTTAGCAACAAACCGACAGAGGGAAATGCGCAAAAGTAATTCGATATTGTTTTGGATCGTTGGCTGGCTGGTGGTGCTGTTGGTGGTGTTGGTATGTTAACAGTTTATTAGTGCTGATACGTGAAATTCTTTAGAATGTTGTTTTTTTCTCTCCTTCTTCTTTCTTCCACATTCGTTTTGTTTTTATTTTCTTTTAAAACAAAGTCATGCCCCTCAACCACCGCCCTACTCCAAGTCATATGAGTCGAATTGATGTCATATGTTCCAGAGTAATTTGAGCCGCATTTACGACATAAAAAGCCAAAGCTAAGACAGTGGAATATTTTTTCGGCAATGGTGTCGAAAGTAAAAAGAAAGAAAACAAATAAAATGTTTTGTCTGGATCAGCATTTACCTTGAGCGTGAATATCATGCATGACACCCTGATATGATAGGTAGTAATATTTTACCACAAAAAAAAAACAATAATAATAGTATTAACCTTTTTTATGTGGAAAATCAATTAAGCAACTACCACAACGCAATTAATTTTAATTTTGCACCTCATAAGGCCCCCGGGGTTATGCTGTCTCGCCTAGGGCTCCACCAAGCCAAAAAGTATGCAATGGAATTTGATTTTGTTTTTCTTACTATAACTGACAACAACTAATGGAACAACATTTGTTGTTGTCATATTTTATTTGTTGCTCGTGGCCAGTGGAATAAATTGTCCAACAAATCGAACAGCATTTGTTGTTGTCATATTTTATTCGTTGCTCTTGGCCAAGGGGATAAAGTTTTCCGCTGCCAAGGATGTATGGATTTATTTTCTTCTCAAACTTTATATTGATTTTTCTCGGTGGGGAAGAGGTTTTTTTGGGGGGGGGGGCTTGGTTTAACAATTTACTGTTATAGCATGACAAGAATTACGTCTTGTCGGAATGCTGCTTGTTTTGACAGTTTGTTTTGAGGAATATTTATTCGTTTTTCTTATTTGGTTGCCCTTTGCCTTCTCTGCTCTTGGTCAATGTTTTGTGGAAAAGTTTGATGGACTGTAATAAGTTTGTTGGAGGGGAAAAAGGATGGATGGATATTAAAAGGTTGAATACTATTGCTCTTGATGAAATGTAGCCTCAAACAAAGTGAAACACATTGACAGCAGTTCAAAAGAATATTTATTTCTTTGGCTGTCATTTCACTCGTGAAATAAGTCAATGTGGAGGGGGAGGGCGAAATGTGGATGATGGATTTGAATTGAATTGAATTTGAAGAATTGAAGAAGAAAAAAGACTATTTTTCCAAAATCAATCGAATCGAGAGAAGTTCACAAGAAAATAAAAAAATATGAATGCTTTGATTTGTTTGTTAAGTTGCTATGATAACACTAGACAACAAAGTATTTTTTCCGAAGGGCCTTGTGAAAAAGTTTCTGGTGTTTTTTTGACATTCTACATTCGAAAATGATATGAAAAAACAAATAATTTATGGATATTTTTTTACTAAAATTTCGATCAAAACTTATTATATATTAAACTAATGATATGAACAAATGTTGCGAACATAGAGATAGTGATTTAGGAACACTCTCCCCATGATTTCTTTCTTCGAATAAAAAAATTTTTCTGGCATGAAAAACCCATAAAAATTGAAAAAAATCATAAACAATTAGTTTGGTTTATTTTTTAATATTAAAAAAAAAATTATGGTTATTTTTTTATTTTTTTTTTTACTAAAATATAAATTTTCTTCAAAGGTAACATTAATATTTGTACTCTCATTTTGGAAATACAAGTCAATAACAGCCGCTAATATGTTCAATTAAAGGTAAATAAAAAGGCTGAGAAATATACTTTCTGATAGAATTCATAGTTTAGTAACGCTCTCCAAAGAATTGAGGAAAAAATTAATAAAAAAAATATTTTTTGCTGGCACGAAATACCCATAAAAATAGAAGAAAAAAATCGTAAAATCTTTTATAAAAGCCAACATTATAAGGAAGATAACAGTGTGTATATGTAAAAGATCAATGGATAAATGTAGAAGTTACGGGCCCTTTGTAGACGTGAACGAGTTAAAAAAATCATGATTTTTTAATTGTTTATTTAAACAGCATGGAAACCCCTTTACGAACTCGATAAAAGAATATCTATAGTTTTGTTTTTAAAAAAATATGGCATATTTGAAGCAAATCTATGAAGAAAATTTAGAAGTTATGGCACTTCTTGTAGGAGAAGATGTAGTCTTCATGAAAGACTAAATCAATTTAAACAAAAACTTCGTACAATATTATTCATAGATTTTTTCGTCGTTCTGATCCCAGCTATTCCAAAATAAAAAACTATTGTGTTATCTAATTGTAAAGCAGTTTTTTTGCGCTATTTAAAAAAATCTTGATATTAAAATACATATCATGATTTTTTTCATTATTTTGCGACTACTAAGAAGGCCATAAATTTTACATTTATCCATAGATGTTGTTTTCTACGTTCAAAAATAAAACAAAATAATTTTTTCCTACTTTTTTTGGGGCCATTTTTTTCAAAAAAAATTTTTTTTTACTATTTTCACTATTTCTATGAGAAAGTGACAGTGATCGCTTCACATAGAATTAATAAATTGAATATTTTGCCCTACACTCGAAGCCTTTAACAAACTCTTCCTAAAAGTAGGCATTGCTATTTATTTTTTAGTGAAATCCTGAAGATATGTGAAGATTTTGAGAATTTTGCATTTTTTTGCAAAATAAAGAAAATAGTTCTTTTAATAATACATACGTTTTATCATGAGATAAAAATATATATAAAATATAAATTTCTTACGGAAAATTGTCAAATTAAAAGAAATATATATTTTTTATTTATTTATAAATAGATTTTTGTAAAACAAGTTTAACCCAGCAAAAAGAGAGCACCTCAAACAAGTGCAAACATTTTCATCTTGTGATTCGGAAGTAGTGAAAATTGGGATCTTCATCAATGAATTTAACATGGAGTTGTCATAGAAGGGATGTCCCATCTATTTTCAAAAAATAAAAATGAGATCAAAATAAGAATAAAAAAAGAAATAAAATAATTTTAAATAAAAAAGATGTTTTTGTAATAAAAAATATATTTTTTTTTATAAAAAACACAATTTTTTCCCATAAAAATTTTATCTTTGTAATATTAACGTACTGAAAATAATAAAATGTACTTAGTTATTTAAGGAAAGTAAGTCTGGAATCCAGAGGAACGCTTAAAACTAAGCAACAATTTTTAATCCAAAATATCTGAATAAGGTGGTAAATGATTTAAACAAATATATATATATTCTCTATAACACATTTTGTGTCTGAGACCTAAAAAAAAAACATTTTTTTTAAGATTTTTTTACTAAAATTCCGATTTATATATATATATATCGATTTATATATATATATATATATATATATATATTTGTTCTTTTAACTCTTATAAGGAGCACAGGGCCGTTTTCTCTCTGTCTAATTTGCATTTGGAAAAAATTTTGGCGATTTACGAAAAGAAAATTATCAGAAAATTCACCTGGATTCCAGATGAAAGCTTAGAAATATGTAATTTTTCCACAAACTTTTGGAGACTCGTCCTAAACGTATATTTTAATGTACCATTAATGTAGCCAAAATAATTACTTTTAATTGAAAATATTTAAATATGACACTAAAATTATGGCGAAAATTGGAATTTTAGTGAAAACAAAAATTATGATAGCGGTAG
Organism: Polietes domitor; assembly: GCA_947397865.1. Classification (NCBI taxonomy): domain Eukaryota; kingdom Metazoa; phylum Arthropoda; class Insecta; order Diptera; family Muscidae; genus Polietes; species Polietes domitor. The sequence continues at coordinate 59,071,851 of OX377618.1, forward strand.
TCTGCAGCCAAGTAATGAATGCCGCCATGCCATTTGTAAATAAATTTGCATTATATTAGATATAGATGCAAAATGGGCTTGAGCCAGGACAATATCCAAGTTAAAAAGAAAATAAAAATATACATTTTAAGAATTACAAACACACAAAAACTATTTTTGAAGGCCTCGGACTCTAAATTAAATTATTATAAATTATTTTTTATTAGGTAAAGGGTGATTTTTTAAGAGCTTGATAACTTTTTTTTAAAAAAAAACGCATAAAATTTGCAAAATCTCATCGGTTCTTTATTTGAAACGTTAGATTGGTCCATGACATTTACTTTTTGAAGATAATTTCATTTAAATGTTGACCGCGGCTGCGTCTTAGGTGGTCCATCCGCTTAGTCCAATTTTGGCATTTCCACGTTTTTGAGTAACAGAGACCCAATTGGTGCGAACGGCGACGAATCGAAAATTGGTGGTCATCATTAACACTGGCCGATACAGCTGCGATATTTTCTTCAGTTCGCACTCTACGTAAGCGTGTTGGTGGTTTAATGTCCAACAATGTAAATTTGGTGCGAAATTTAGTCACAATAGCCCGAATAGCCGCTTCAGTGGGTCGATTAAACTGACCATAAAATGGAAGCGCGCAATGAACTTTCTTAACAGAGCACGCATTTTGATAATAAAATTCAATAATTTGCAAGCGTTGTTCGTTTGTAAGACGATTCATGATGAAATGTCAAAGCATACTGAGCATCTTTCTCTTTGACACCATGTCTGAAATCCCACGTGATCTGTCAAATACTAATGCATGAAAATCCTAACCTCAAAAAAATCACTCTTTATATCATTTAGAAAAATTAGATTTAACAGTAAAACTAAAGCATACCTTAAGGAATAATATGAAATAACAAAAGTGAGGTATATTTTTGGGCTTGTCATTTCCGCAACAAGATTTTCGATCGTCCTCTTAGTTGTACAATTAACAGAATTTAAAAAAAGAAAAAGGCTACAAAAACAAAACTACTGCCTCAAAGACAGTTAATGAAAAGCCCATTATTTTCAATAAATTTCTAGGGAGTTTAAAAGAAAAGATTGCTGTTTCTATATGAAAGAGATAATTTCTTTATTATGTCCTTGTGGTGTACTCACAATTTACAATTTAATGAATCTAATGACCCTAGTCCGCCTTTGTGAGGAAATTTTAATTGCATTTAATTTGAAAACAAAATCTTGTCTCAGACATATTTCGTGTGTGATTATTCGATGTATATTTTTTATTTGGTATCTTCTTTGGAAAAGTACATTTATCAAAGGTCCTCATTATAAAACTAAAGCATACCTTAAGGAATATGATATGAAATCACAAAAGTGAGGCATATTTTTAGGGGTGGAAAACGATACAACAAGATTTTCGTAAGCTGTGCAATTTACAGAATTTAAAAAGAAAAGGCTACAACAACAAAGACATTTTCAGTTAATAAAAACCCATTCATCAAGATCCTAATTTATTTCCAAATTTAGAAAATAAATTCTTTTTAAAACAACAATTTTTCGCTTATTACGGTCTTGTGGTGGGTCTTGGTGTACTTACAATTTTATGAATCTGATGACCCTACTTTGCCTTTGGCAGGATATTTTAATTGGTTGGAATTGAATTTACAAACTCAAAACAACAACAATGTGTACAGCATTTCAAATATGCATGACAACCTAAATGGTAAGAAACTGAAGCACACTTTAAGGCTTACATATTAAATTGAAAGATTGCCATATTTTTAGGCTACACCGAAAAGTGTATTTCACTAAAGTAAGGTCAACCGACTCATTTTTTGTGAAGAATAAAAGGAAAGAAATTAACAGTCCCGGAAATAAATATTCCTCGGTTCGAATATATACTTGATGTTTTCTTCTTCTTCTTTGTAGTATTAAAATATAAATTCTATGCCAACATATCATGTATCCACTTGTAAAACTAATGAAGGATTGTTGCATGGCACTTCATTAGAGAGGAAAATTCCTTCTAAGAACTTGTTTCCGCATGAATCCAGTGATGAACATGAAGTATACCTTTAGCAATTAATTTAGTAATTGCATACTTGTGCATACTTTTAGGCGGAATGACAAACGACCATTATGCGAACGTTATTGAAAGTGCTGCTGCCTAAAATGCATATTTCTTCTAGAAGCAATAAACGCGAAACAGCACATCATTAAGGGTTGTTGTAGACAATTCTAAAATGAAACAAAAAACAACCCACGAAATTGTTCCTACGTGACTTCCTGCAGCCTCACGATGCGATACATGTTAAACACAGTGTTGTTTAATAACACCGAATGCTACACAGTTGGCTTCAAAGTACACTTGGAATGGTTCACATAAAATGTTAATTTTAAAGCAGCTTTTTCGGTAGAAAAACTACATTGTATTGAGCAAAAAATAATATTTCTATTTCATTTCATAATTTAGCATATCTTAAGAAAGTCAGTTCTTTAAATGTGTAAATGTATAGCATACCTTTAGGCAGCCAACGACACCCTGTCAGTCCTTTAATTGTGTAAATGTATAGTATACTTTTAGAAATCCAACATATTATTATTACGGCTTACTTTAGGGATTAAATTTAATCTTAATTTCATGTTCTTGGAAAAGATCGAATCGAATATTTCCATTTCATTTATAATATCTTAAGGAACCTCTTGTCAGTGCTTTAAATGTGTAGTATACTTTAAGGAAGCCAACAAATACATAATTATAAACACATTATTATTATTATTTCGGCATACTTTGGGGATTAACATTAAGAAAATTTGTGTAACAATCTTAATTTCAAGTTCTTGGAAAAAATATGCCTACATATATCGTTTCATTAGAAAGTGGATCAAGAGTCGGCGTAATCTCCCTCCCCAACAACTCGCTTAAGCCAAACCATTAATTATGAAATTTGTGGTAGAGCAGGCTTTGTTTAGAAAAGTGAAAATATTTCCATACACATGTCATGTCTACATTAGGGTGGTGGGAAAAGTTGAGAACATATTTTTTTAATATTTTTTATTTTTATTAACCTAAAATTCTTTTCTAATATTTCAAAATGATCTGTATAATATGTTTTTTTTTATTTTCCTTTAAACTTAATTTTCGGTGGTTGGGAAATATAAAAATCCGGGTTTATTATGTTTTACGAAAATTTAGTTGATTTTTACACAAATTGGTATGATTTTGATATGGCCGGATATTTTTGGAAAGAGCACCTCAAAATATTTTTTAAAATTATTTTCTAACATTTCTGAATGTTATATGATAATATAACTTTATTGAAACTTCTTTTTCGGTGATTGAGAAATATAAAAATCCGGGGTTTTTTAAGTTTTACACAAATAACTCGCTTAAAATGAGGTATAAAAACACAAAAAAATAAAATCAAATTAAAAAATAGATTTTTAAATTATTTTCATGAAATATTTGACTATATTTTTGGAAAGAGGACCTCATAATATGAAAAAAATGGTCAGCATGTGATCGATAACTCGCTAATTTAACGAGTTATCGCACGATAAAGTTTGGAACACTAGATTTTTTTGTAAAATGTGGTCAACATTTAATAAAAAGCAAAAATAATTAAATAAATCATTTTTTAGTAAATTGAGGACAAAATAAAAAACGAAAAAAAAATCAAATTAAAAAATCGATTTCTTTAATTTTTGGAAAGAGGACCTGGAAATATGAAAAATGGGTTTGCATGCTATAGATAACTAGCTTAGTTATCGAGTTATCGCACATTAAAGTTGGAAAAATCGATAATTTTTGTCAAAATAAGAAAACAAAATGAAAAAAATAAATAAAATCATATTAAAAAACTATTTTTTAATTCTCTTTTTTTATGAAATATCTGACTACAGTTTTGGAAAGAAGACCTCAACATGTGGAAAAGTCGATATTTTTGTCAAAATAAGAAATGAAAATGAAAAAAAAAAAATAAAATTATATTAAAAAATGATTTTTTAATTTTCTCTTTTTTATGAAATATCTGACTACAGTTTTGGAAGGAAGACGTTAAAGTTTGGAAAAATCGATTTTTTAAAAAGAAATAAAAAAACGAAAAAATAAAATTAAATTAAAAAATCGATTTTTTAAAATTTTCTTTATTTTAATGAAGTATGTGACTATATTTTTGAAAGAGGTGATTCGAGTTTTTTTTTTTGAAAAATGAAGTCAAAATAAAAAAAGGAAAAAAATAAATAAAATTGATCGATTTCATTAATTTTCTCTTTTTTCATGAAATTATATAATTTTTAGGAACTCAAAATATGAAAAAAAACGGTCTGCGTGTTATCGATAACTCGTATAGTTATCGGACATTAAAGTTGGAAAAAAATCTATATTTTTTTTTGTAAAATGAGATTAAAAAACTAAATAAAATAAAATTAGATTAGATTAGATTTTCTTCATTATTTTAGCTCATTTAAAAAATCGATTCAAAGATAGGCAGAAAAAGTAAAGTTAAATCGATTGAGATATTGTACAATGCTCCTGAAATAGAATTAAGCAGTAACATCGCTTAATTTTATGGTGTGGGTGACAATTTGTGAAAAAGATAAATGATCGAGCGATTTTTTAAAACATATTTTGTTGTTTTAAAAGTAATTTTTAAAACCTCTAATGAGCGTAGAAGGCAAACAAACATTTAAATAAATTGCGCGATTTTTCATTATTTTTTCCTTTTTTGGATCAAAATCATTTTTGTTATTCAAAGGAATTTTTAGTTTTGCTTTAAATAAAAGTACAAAACATTTTTTACGAATTTCCACAATCGATAACTAAAAAAGTTACCGATTTTTCCAATTTGACTTTCATTTTTATCGAATTTCCACAATCGATAACTAAAAAAAGTTATAGATTTATTCATTTTTATCGAATTTCCACAATCGATAACTATGTAAGTTATCGATAACTAAAAAAGTTATCGATTTTTTTCAATTTGACTTTCATTTTTATCGAATTTTCACAATCGATAACTAAAAAAAGTTATCGATTTTTTAATTTTTACCGAATTTCTACAATCGATAACTATGTAAGTTATCGATAACTAAAAAAGTTATCGATTTTTTTCAATTTGACTTTCATTTTTTTTCGAATTTCCACAATCTAGTACTACATAAGTTATGGGTCACTAAGGCAGTTATCGATAACAAAAAAAGTTATCGACATTTTTTTACTTTCGATTTTGAGTCCATTGGAACGATATAAAATAGAGTTTTTCAATCGATTTGCCAACTAATCGAGATCTCGATAGCCGTTTTCTCACTATTTCAAGGTCCTCTATCCAAAAATGTAGTCAGATCTTGGGGCCACTAATATCATATCGCCCCACAAATTGTGTCTTATTAAGGGGAGAGCATAAACAAATTTTAATTTATTTTTTTGTTGTTATTTTTTAGAATTTAATTTTCACTCCACTCACAAACTACCAGCTATTGGTTACATTTACTTGTACATTAACGAGCCTTGCTAAAAAGGGGGATTGATATAGAGAAAGCACTCTACAAAAATGTACCGATCCACCCTAACGTGCATAAAAAATTTTTCATTTATGGAATTCATCCGTTTTCTCTCTGTATTCAGTCTTTCTTTGTTTGTTCCGAAAAATTCATAAAATCTTGTGTCCTCTAACAAAAGGATGAAGAAAAAAATAAACTCGACATTTAATTAACATGTATGTACATTAAGGTGTCCCATTTTAATAATTTTGTTGTTATTAAATTAATTTTGCAAATGGGACAAAATAAAAGTTAAATGTAGGAACGGGCCAATAATTGATTTAAAAATCTTCCAATAAGAACATTTTTTGTGAGCATACTGACTAAGACAATACGTACTAATAAGACAAAGACGGCTTAACCTAGAGACGAAAAATTTCTGCGATTCATCATTAAACAATCTAAACTTTATTTCCATGGGGTGGCTGCTAACAATAAATTCTTTGTATAAAATTGGTTACGTCCCACTTTAATATATATAAGCCGGATTTTTTGTTCACTGCACAAAAGACATAAGAATATATTAAGTTTGTTGTTCGCGTTTTTAATCACAAAACGAAAACGTGCCTTCCATTCAAAACTGAATTAATATGTGGCCCGGCTAAGGGGTGTGGTTGAGTGCCGCAATGGGTGATTCAATTGGAGGTATAACATTGACAAGAGGAGCTCGCACTACATAAAATTTACAAATTAATATAATTTGTGTACATATTTGTCTTCGATTTTCAAACAAGAATATTTAATTAAGAAAAATCATGCTTACGCCTGAAAGTATGCTGGCCGTTTGTGAGTATTTGGAATCCTGAAATGTATGCAAAATAAAAATATTGTGTTCGGGGCCTAATAAAATTTGCTTTGTGTGCATTGAGACATGCTGAACATTGATAAAATAAATATAATTTTTTATTGATATATTTTTTATTTTTTTTTCAACTAAAATTCCCATTCCAAGAAGAGCCATAACTTCTAGATTTTCTTCAACTAGGCTTTGTTTCGTTCGTTAAGATCCCAGGTAGTACAAACAATATTATTCTGTTAAACAAACATTTAAACAAAAATCATTTACGTCTAGAAACTTGTGCATTTTTATAAATATCTTTTACAAAAAGATTTTAATTATAAATTTGTCATAACTAAAGAATACAATTTGTAGCCTAATAATGCTTACGTCTGAAAGTATGCTGTGCTGTTGTGATTATTTGAAATCCTGAAATGTATGTAAAATAAAATTTGTGTGTTCGAGACCTAATAAAATTTGTTTTCTGTGCATTAAGACATACTGATTGATAAAAATCAACGCAAGTGTTTTTACGAATATTGTTTTTAATATTTTTTACTAAAATTCCAAATTTCGTCGAAACAACTTCTATTTCTACCTAATTTCTAATGGTCTTTTTCATGTTGTTTAAGCAAAAATTTAAAAAATCATGATTTTTTTAATTCATTTGCGTCTAGAAAGAGAGAGACTTCCTCATGTATCCATAAATTGTTGTATATAGGTTTTGTTAAAATGTTAGCTATTAAAATTCGTTAAAATGTTAGCTATTAAAATATAAAATTATTTAAAAAAATATTTTTTATAATTTATTGGATTTTTATAATTTTTTTCGATTATTTTTTTTAATATATAATTTTTTTTCGCAATTTTTAGACTCATACATAAATTTGTCATTACTAAAGAATACAATTCGAGGCCTAATCAAGAAAATCATGCTTACGCCTGAAAGTATGCTGTGCATTTGTCATTATTTGAAATCCTGAAATGTATGCAAACTAAAAGTTATGCGTTCGAGGACTGATATAATATTTGTTTACTGACATTGATAAAATCAACACAAATTGTTTTTATGGATATTTTTTTAATACTTTTTTTACTTAAATTCCAATTATCGTAGATGACCTCTTTAATATCTGTACCATAATTTCTACATTTATCTATAGATTTTCTTCAACTAGGCCTTGTTTGAATGGTTAAGATCCCAGCTATTACAAAAATTTTTAATTATTTATTTCGTTACCTAACTTGTAAAGGATTTTCCATAATATTTAAGAAAAAATTAAAAAACACGATTTTGTCAAAATTCATTTGCGTCTAGAATGAAAGCCATCATAACTTCCTCATGTATCCATAGATTTTTTATATATAGGCTTTGTTTTCTTCGTTAAAATGTTAGCTACTAAAATATAAAATTATTAAAAAAATATTTTTTTAATTTTTTGGATTTTTATTTTTTGAAAAAAAAATATCAGTTTTTTTTTTCGAAATTTGTAGACTCATACATACATTTGTGATTACTAAAGAATACAATTCGTGGCCTAATCAAGAAAAATCATGCTTACGCCTGAAAGTATGCTGTGCATTTGTCATTATTTGAAATCCTGAAATGTATGCAAACTAAAAGTTATGTGTTCGAGGACTGATATAATATTTGTTTACTGACATTGATAAAATCAAGTTATATATAGGCTTTGTTTTCTTCGTTAAAATGTTAGCTACTAAAATATAAAATTATTAAAAAAATATTTTTTAATTTTTTTTTTGATTTTTTAAATATCAGTTTTTTCGAAATTTGTAGACTCATACATACATTTGTGATTACTAAAGAATACAATTCGTGGCCTAATCAAGAAAAAAATCATGTTTACGCCTGAAAGTATGCTGTGCTTTTGACATTATTTGAAATCCTGAAATGTATGCAAACTAAAAGTTATGTGTTCGAGGCCTAATAAAATAGTTTTTGTGTGCATTGAGACATGCTGACAACACATATTTCTTATGGAGATATTTTTTAAACATGTTTTTCTACTGAAACTCCAATTTTTGTCCAATTTGTACCATACTACATCTATAAATGTTCTTCAACAAGGCCTTGTTTTCTTCTTTAAGATCACAGCTATTACAAAAATTATTATTTTTTATTTTGTTACCTAATTTGTAAAGAATTTGTTCATGCTAGTTAACCAAAAATTAAAAAGAAAAACATTATTTTCTCAAAATTCATTTGCGTCTAGAAAGAGGGTCATAACTTCTTCGTTTATCCATAGATATTTTATATATAGGATTTATTTTCTTCGTTAGGATGTTAGCTATTAAAAATAAAAATTTTTTATTTTTTTTTTTTTTCGATTTTTTTTGAAAAAAAAATCTATTTTTACACAATTTTTTAGACTCATAAAAACGACAACAAGCGTTTTATTGCAAACACAACTTCTTTTAAATATAATTTTGCACTAATATTTATATTTAAAAATCAGGAGCACCCAATGGACTCACTCTTTAATTTTTATTAAAGACTCGATAATCAATGAATACAAAATTCAAATTGTAGTCCATAAATTGCGTTTTTGAGTCATTTAAAGACAAAAAATCAATGACTCGCAGGAAGATACCATCGATAGAATAGAAAAATCAATTCAAAGTTCAGCTAAAAGGATGACGGTGCTGAAACACATGAAACATAGTCATCGCATGAAAAATTCATTAGTTTTGAAAATGTGCATTGAAAAGAAAAACAAGACTTATTTGTACATATTGCTGAGGTGGGGGAATGGACAGACAGACAAACCGAACTGGACTGAGGTTTTGAGCAATTGTTTTAATTTCGATGTGGTGTGTTGTTCAAAGTTCCCCCATGGCAGGCATTTATTTAATTTTTTTTTTTCAAATATAAAAAAACATTTTGTGTTATTTCAATGTCACGACTAAATGACGGCATGAATGCCTGGCATGAGAAGAGTGAGGTAAGTGGTAGAGTTTTCAATTAAGTTTTAACTCAGAATTAGATGATGTCTGTATATGGACAACGATGTAGTTTCTTTTTTTAATTCAATTTGCCACAACTCAGAGCATACGTTCTTTTTGGAAAGTAATTGATTGAAATTAATTGTTAAAAATAATGTTGAGTTTTGTGACCTTTTTTGAGATTTAAAGTTGTAATTTTCTTTTTTATATGTTCAAGATTTTTTCGATTCATTTCATCGCCTACGCTTTTGCCATAGACAGCCCTAATGTTGCCCCTTGAATGTAGACATTGTTTCTTGAACATTTCTTAAAATCAATTAATTTACTCCCAAAGAAGCCCAAAAGTATGAGAGGCAAATCATTTGAAATGCAAATTTGAAAAGTATTGAAGGTTGCGTTAAACATTTTTCTGCCGCAGGACGATATATGTATGTACAGTGGGTCGTTATATTATTTCAATGGGTAACCTCATTTTGTTTTTCTTAAAAAAAAAATACCCGAATTGATGATAAACTCTCGCACAAAACTGAATTTTAGGATATGATGTGAATGGGAAAATTTTTCTACGTCCAATTTCACGATAAGTCACCGAACAAAAGAGATTCGTACATAGAATATATATAGATAAAATATCAGTACTAACATAAACAAAAAAATCATGTGTTTTAAAAGAAATCGTACTTTTTCCGAAATGGAGCTAAACACTGGCACAAAATTGAATTTTTGGGGGGTGTTGTGAATGGGAAAAATATTCTACGTCAAATTTCACTATAAGTCACCGAAAAAAAGAAAGCCGTAGATATAATATATAAAGATAAAATATCAGTATCATTAAAAACAATTAAAAATGGTCTTTAAAAGAAATCGTACTTTTTTTTGCGAAATGGAGCTAAACTCTGTCACAAAACTGAATTTTTGGGGGGTGGTGCGAAAGGGAAAAATATTCTACATCAAATTTCACTATAAGTCACCGAACAAAAGAAACCCGTAAATAGCAATACAAACAATTAAAAAATCATGGTTTTTAAGAGAAATAGTACTTTTTGCGAATTGGAGTTAAACTCTCGCACAAAAATGAATTTTAGGGGTTTGGCGTCAATGGGAAAAATATTCTCCATCAAATTTCACTATAAGTCACCGAACAAAAGAAATTTGTAGATATAATATATATAGATAAAATATCAGTATCAATAAAAATTATTAAACAATCATTATTTAAAAAGTCCTTTGCACCTACAAACAGGGTCATAATGTCTACATTTCTCCATAGATCTTGTACATATAGACACTGTTTTCTTCCTTAGAATGCTGGTTATCAAAAAATAAAAGATAATTATTTTCCCCGTTTTTTTTCTATTTTTTTATGATTTTTTTAGGGCCAGTTTTTTTTCAAAAAAAAATATTTTTTCTCAGTGTTTAAGAGACTTTTTCGAAATGTTCGAAAATGTTTGTTCGTATGTGAAAGTGAAGTTCACAAGATTTGTAGCCATCACGATTACCTTTAAGTGGACATATAAGAGGGTGTCATCGGATCTATAATTCCAAAATGAGAGTAGGAATCTTGGGAGAAAATTTGAATTTTGATAAAAAATAAAAAAAAATGTAAATACATTTGTATTCTATAGAATACAGAGGCAAAATGGTCTTGAGCCATTTTTTGGTAAACAAACAAACGAAAAATTAAAAAAAATATATTCACAAAAAAAAATTAATATTAATTTTATGTTTTTTTATGAATATAAATGCAAATAAAAGAATAAATTTTTTAAGTCTCGCACACAATTTTCATTTTTTATGTTTTTCTGTTGCCTAGTGTCATTGGTATTTCATGTATAGAGGAGTTGCCTGTGACTTTGTATTAGTTTCCTGCAAGCCCAAAACTATGCTATCTTTGTTCTGCCCTAAAATGTAGTCTACATTTGTCCACGCCATTTATATGTTAACATGAAGCTCATCTCTCCTAACACACAAATAAGGCTGAATACATTTTCGATTTTCCACAACATTGAACTTTTCCAATACTACGTTAATGTAAAATACATATAAATATTATATGTATATATTGTGTGGGAAGCATGTGTTCAAAATAAAGGATGTGCGCAAAACAAAATGCTAAAGATTTCATGAATGGAAAATTTTTCCGTCTTGACATTCCAGCGCTGAATTTCTGTTGTTGTTGGGTCGACGAAAGTATTTCAATTTAAATTGAGGATAAATATTTTTCTAAGAAACTCTAAAATAAAAAGGATACAGAGAAAAGGGAACGAAGTAAAAAAATCATTAAAATTTCACGAAGCATGGACATCATTGTATTTAAAGGGATTGGAGGCCAATACTATTATTTAAGGGTCATGGACATCTTCTCTTATATATTTAAAAAAAAATTGCTAACATTTTCTATTAAAAATTACTATTACAAAATTATTATATACATATATATTATATATATTCCAATTATTAAATATAATAAATTATAAAAATAAATTATAAAATTATATAATAAAAAATAATTCTTAATCTCAAATTACTTTGTAATAATTTTCAAAAAGTATAGCAGATTTCTCCCCCTATTTTAATACAAAATGAATTCACCTGCCTGAAAGTATGCTGTATATTTTATATATACATTAATTCAAATCATCCATAATCCATCTCCTGTTTTGACAGTGTTCATGTTAATCCCTGAATTATTAATTCTTGAGGTATTATATAGATTACTGGCTGAAGTGCCATCATCGTTTCTTTTTTGCTGCTTTCAAAAGAAACACCTCAAAAGTATGCAATACTTTTTTCCAAGAAATAAAAGACTACAAACCCCCTGATGTATACCTTCACTGTCACGCCATGGCCTTGCAAGGGATTTCCAAGTAAATTGATGATGGCTTCCGCAAAGTTGTTTATCATTTCCAAAGGAAATTGTCAGTAATCCTAACGCATTGGGACCAGTTAATTAAAGGTCATTCAAAGCAGCAGACAGCAGACGCTTGACGGCTGACGATGGGCGATGGTGTGTTTACACTGCAAAAATAAACAACTATCACACCATATGTGATGAAAGGGGGTGGGGGCGGGCGATTCATTAAATTACGACTTGTTGCTCACTCAAGCTGTTGTCGTTGTTGTCGTTGCTGGTCGGCACTTCTGTGTCTGCTGTTGTTGTTGTTGTGGTTATGCAAAAAAGGTATTTGTCAATTGTGGCTAATAAACAATCATTACGACTCACATAAATTATTTAATTTACCCTTAATGCTGCTGTTGTTGTTTGTTATTGTTATTGTTGTTTGTATTTGTTGAGATTCTTGGCTGTTTATCAAAAACAACAATAGAACTATTAACATTTGTGGCGAGCCCTCTTCTCACTTGTTTTTTTTTGCATAAACATTATTTGCCACAACTAAACGCAATAACAAGAATAACAATTAAACAAAATTTGTTTATTTGCTCAAATGTTGTTTTATTCATAGCCATTCGGTGCAAAGAGATTTATAATGTAAAGAGGTGAAGGCTTGCATTTTTTAATAAAAAACATGACAAACTGTTTAAAAAATGTTATGTACAGAATATATTCTTTTCGAATTTAATAAAAAAAAATCTCCAGAAATAAAAATAGTCCAAGAATTACAAATTTTGTGTCCCATCAACATTTTTTTTGCTTAAAATTATTTTCGGCGAAGGTACCTTTAATATTTGCAATCTCTTTTTGCGCTTCATTTTAATATATACAAATGGCGTGACAAATGTGGACATCTTTTAGGCAAAACAGACATAGCATACTTTTGGGCTTTCAGAAAATAAATAAAAGGTCACATATGAATAACGCTATGCAACAAAAACATTTTGGAAACCTAAAAAACATTTTCTATTTGCATTCAGTCATAAAATCAGCATTAACAATTTTTTGTAGATATATTTTTCTTTTTTTTTCAAAAATACAGATTTTTTCCTAAGGAGCCTTTAACATTTGTATACTAATTTTTGGAAATATAGGTCCGATCACACCCTCTTATATGTTCAATTAAAGATAATTATGATGGCTACAAATGTTGCGAAATACACTTTCACCTAGAGACAGTGGTTTAGGGACAGTCTCCTAAAAACTAAAAAGAAAAAAAATTTAGAAAAAAAATAACTTTTGGTGTCACAAACAAACTAAAAATAGAAAAAAAATCGGGAAAAATATTTTGTTTTATTTTTCAATAGCCAACTTAATAAGGAAGACACCAATGTCTATATGTAAAAGATCTATGGATAAATATAGATGTTGTGGTCCTTTTTGTAGACGAAAAATATTTTTTAAAATCATGATTTTTTAATTGTTTTATTGTTACTGATATTTTATTTATATAAGGTAGGTATAATCTACGTTTTTTTTTGTTCGGTGACTTATAGTAAAATTTGACGTAGAATATTTTTTCCATCACACCACCTCCCTAAAGTTCAGTTTTATGCGAGAGTTTAGCATCAATTCGGAAAAAGCGCGATTTTTTTTAAATCACGATTTTTTAATAGTTTTTTTTTTTTGGTACTGATATTTTATTTATATATTATATCTACGGCTTTCTTTTGTTCGGTGACTTATAGTGAAATTTTACGTAGAATATTTTTTCCATTACACCACCACCCCTAAAATTTCGTTTTGTGGGACAATTTAGCATTAACTCGGAAAAAGTACAAAATTAACCCTAAAATGAATTTTAACTTTTGTCTTATTTCTGATATCTAAGTTGAGTTTTGAGTTTAGGTGTATTTATAGTAGAATTTTACGGCAAATTTTTTTGTAGAACATGTTGACCCGTTAAATTCCTGTTTTAGGGTCGTTTTTTAACCTTTAGCACAAAAGGGACCAAAAAGACCCCTTTGTTGAGGAGCTAGAGGGTTAAAATGCTCCACAAAAATGATCCTAGAGGTGTTATAAGTTATATTGCTGAACACATCCTATACTTAAAATGTAAGGATCACAAGGTTTACTATACCGATTCATCATTAGAATTTTAGAAAGAGGGAAATGTTGAACCCAAAAATTAATTTATCTTTTGACTTATTTCGGGAATTTAAGTTGAATTTTGAGTTTTGGTGTATTCAGAGACTTAAGGGAGAATTTTATGGCAAATATTTTTGTAGAACATTTTGACCCGTGAAAACCCTGTTTTAGGGGTGTTTTCTACACTTTTGCACAAAAGGAACCAAAAAGATACCTATACTGTGGAGTTAGAGGGTTAAAATGTTCCCGAAAAATGTTCCTCGTAGTGTTTTAAGTAATACTGCTGAACACGTGCTATACTTAAAATGTATGGATCACAAGGTTTCCTATTCCGTCGATTCATCATAAGAATGTGCAAAGGCCTTTATTCAAAAATGACCTACGTACACTAGAGCGTACCAGGTTACAAGTAAAAAAAAAAAGTTCGCCGTACACCTTCGAATATGAAGTATTATTGAAAGGTAGTTTCAAAAAAAATTTTTATTTTTTTATGCCGAACGTAGGGGTCGCGCTTTTACATTTTTCTATATAACTTCTGCATTTATAAACGGATTTTAAAGTGTGATACATCGATGTTTTTGTCTCGACGAGGCCGATTTTTTTGTCTTTGATGTCATTGAGCACAAGCATGATTCATGATTTTATGCGAGCTTTAATTTTCTGATATTAGAGTGGTACATTAGGGTAGTAGCAACTGAGATATGATGGGTAAGTGCTTGAGCTCAATGACTTCAAAGACAAAAAAATCGGCCTCGTCGAGACAAAAACATCGATGTATCACACTTTAAAATCCGTTTATAAATGCAGAAGTTATATAGAAAAATGTAAAAGCGCGACCCCTACGTTCGGCATAAAAAAATAAAAAAAAAATTTTGAAACTACCTTTCAATAATACTTCATATTCGAAGGTGTACGGCGAACTTTTTTTTGAGGGACGCCCTAACGTACACGTATATATTTTTTTACACCTTCTATACGAATCGTTTGTCAGAGCCTTGTTAGTTTTTCGTATGTTTTCCTCAGTATTTCATATACTGTGTGGGGATAACTCATCGGTGGTGCTGCCGTATAGAGTGCTTGCGTTACATGCTGTTATCAGCATCAAAAAAACAATACTTTTTCATAAGGTTTTCCATATTAAAATACAGCCTGCAAATATTGTTGATATTGTCAGGCCAATAAATAAATGGTTCGACATCGAAGGACCACTAAAAATTCCCAGAGCTGGATGCCACCTCTTTCATGTTGTAAAAATGCCTGTTTGTCCGTCAATTTCTTGTTGTTTTCTTTGAATAATTACCAGCAAATGACTGCGAGTAAATGTTGTTTATATATAGTACGACGACGAATAAGTTATCTTTGATTGATGCAAATTGAATTGAATGTGTAATGAACTTTGCATTCGTTAGATGTTGTTATGTATATATATCTATTGTTGTTTTTGAATAATTTATTTAATAAATTAATAAGAAAAAAGCAACGCAACTTTTGCAAAATACAATTGAAATTAAAACAAATAATTTTATTATGTTGGATTGGGCTTGAGGGGTCAAGAAAAGTCAATAGAATGCAGCGAAAAATTATAATAATAAATGTATACATAATTAATGTTGTCATATTCAGTTTTGTGCTGAAAAATTAAGAACAATAAACGAATTTTTTATTTAGGTTCAAATTTTTCGCCGCACTGCCATAATTGCCTGACTGCCTCTGTTGGGATTAATGACATGCTGACTTTTAATTGAGGCTACTTGAATGTGTTAAATGCTTGAATTCCTGGGCCGGAGAATAAATTGCAATTAAATTTTTATCAATTTGTTTAATTGTTTCAACTTTTCGCAATGCCATAAACATTTTATAAGAGAAATATATTCACTGAATTTTCATTTGGCCAAGGATATGACTTTGATTTAATTTAATTTTAGGCTTTAAAGGGTTTGTATGAAATTGATCAGTTTTCAGGAGTTGCCAAAACTGTTCGACATTCAAATTATCTGAATGTCAAAGTTCAAAAAAAAAAAAAATATGTAAGTGTAAGAGAAATGACAGGATAGGCTAGAGTTTTTTATATTATTTGTCTGCTTTTCAACAGTGATCAGAGTTCATGTTATTATTAGTTGCTTCGCATAATTTACAGCAATTGTTTTTGTATAAAAAGTATTGTTTTCATTGTTTTATGTGCTGTGGGTGGTATGAGCAATTTCATTTTCAGAAAATAAAATTACTCATACCACCCATGTGACCAAGACGACTTAAAATTAATATTACTTATACCACCCATAGTACATTTCATTTATATGTATTCTATGTGCAAACATTAATTTGCATTTTTAACGAGTAAACGAATTGATATTGAGCAACCAAAAAACGCGTATGTTTTATTTTCAAGCCCTCTTTCATAGTAAATTCGTTTTTGCCATGTGTGCAACCAAATTGTTAACCCAACCTTCCTTTAATATATATTAATTTGTATATTAAACTAAAGTATGGATTTATCATTGATATTGAATTAAATTTTCTCATGAGTCCCAGCAGAATATATAACTTGGATTTTCTCATATCTGCAGAGCTTCCGCGGAAACATTAATTTGCATTTGAAACGATTTAACGAATTGATATTGAGAAACCAAAAAACACGTATATTTTATTTGCAAACCCTCTTTCATAATAAATTCGAATTTGCCATGTGTGCAAATAAATTTTTAACCCAGCCTTCCAATAATATATATTAAACTAACGGATGGATTTAAAGTCATGCATTTTCTCGCGAGTCCCAGCAGAATATTTAATTTGAATCTTCACATATCAGCAGAGTGCCTGCGCTTCATATAAAATTATTTTTTTTTCGCTTGAGTCACAATATTTATCTTCGATTTCCACTGCAAAGTTTTTCCACACTTAAGAAAGGATGAAATTTCAAATATTGTCTACCTTCATGGGCAAGTTACAATATTTCTAAAATGATTCATAATTGATTTTTATGTAAAACTTAAATGAAATCATGATATGCATTACTGTTCCATGGGGAATATTCCCCATTATGAACGGTGCGCTAAACCATAAGACATTAATTTATGTTATTTCTCACCCTCCACAATAAAGTTAATATAAACAAACTGTGTGAAGACACTGGCGCTAAAATTATTTAATTTTTTTCGGCATGTTTTCGTTCACAATAAATTATAAAAATCGTTTTCAAGTTGTTCTTCTGAATGAATCGAATGATAAATAAGAATTTATTGTATAACAATACAAAAACTTGCCACAATTTATTCTTGGAATTTACAAGTGCATATTTTTTGCGTGGAACTTGCAATGATATTAGTTGGTTGGCAGTGTATTATGACGACGAAAAAGAAAAGCAATTTGAAAAAGAGGAAGTAGGGACGGACGATGATAATGAAACATTTTAAGCACAACAAGTGCACCCCGACCATTGTAATGAGCCTTGAACTTTTGCTTTTATATGGATTTTTCCACATTAAGTCTCTGTTGAAGAGGGTGCCACTTGGCATTGTAGCTTGACCCAAACCACCCGCAATCAATCTATTATCCATCAACATGCCTCGCAACAATCACACCCTTAAATTGTTATAATTTCATCAATCAATTGAAAACAAAAAAGTTCATAAAATTGAAACGAAAAACAAAATCATAATAAAATTATGAATTAAATTAATCTAACAGAGAACTCTTGTGAATGTAATCGAAAAAAATATTTATAAATTAATTATGAATAAATGAAAACATAACTTTGCTTTCACATACCTATTGAGGTATGATATCACACACACGCACTTGTGTAGAGATGAAGCACAGCAACTAGCATCAGTAGTTTGCATTTTAAACGATAAAAAGAAATGATCTACGAAAACTGGGTGACACAGGTATTTTATTTTCTATCCACCTTTAAAAATAAATCGAATTTGCTCACATTTCCTATATAAATATATTTTATTTCATTTAAACAAGTAAATGAATTGATCTATGAAAACTGGATGACACGTGTACTTTATTTTCCATCCACCTTCCAAAATAAATTGGATTTTTTCATGTGTGCATTCACATAATTTCATTTTTGTTGGAATTTAATTAATATCGCCACATTCTCTTAATATACTATATATATTAATTATGCTTTTTAAACGAGTAAACGAATTGCTGTAGAGAAACTGGGTGACACATGTCTTTTATATTCCATCCACCTTTCAGAATAAATCGTACTTTGTTATGTGTGCATTCACAAAATTTTAATTATGTCAGAATTTAATTAATATCGTGGCATTCGCCTCATATATATTTAATTGCATTTTAAACGATAAAAAGAATTGATCTACGAAAACAGGGTGACTCGGGTGTTTTTTATTTTCTATCCCCCTTTTAGAATTCAAGGGATTTTTTCATGTGTGCATTCACAAAATTTGATTTTTGTCGAAATTTAGTTAATATCTTCACATTTTCTAAATATAAATATATTTTATTTAATTTTAAACGAAAATAAATTGGATTTTCTCATGTGTGCATTCACAAAGTTTGATTTTGGTCGGAGATTAATTATTATCATCACATTTCCGAAGTATAAATTTTAAATTTTGCATTTTAAACGAATAAACAAATTGATGTAGAAAAACTAGGTGACACATATATTTTACTTTCCATCCACCATTCAGAATTCATCGGATTTTTTCATGTGTGCATTCACAAAATTTTATTTTTGTTGAATTTCCTAATTATAAATATTAATTTTGTATTTTAAAGGAGTAAAAAATTGATCTACGGAAACTGGGTGACACGAGTGTTTCATTTTCCATTCAACTTTCAGAATAAATTGGGTTTTCTTATGTATGCTTTCAAAAAACTTGAATTTTGTACTTGAATTTAATTAATATCGTGGCATTACCCACATATAAATATTTAATTACATTTTAAACGATCTGATATAGGAGAACTTGGTGACACAGGTATTTTATTTTCTTTATTTCACCTTTAAAAATAAATAGGATTTCCGCATGTGTGCATTCATAAAATTTGTCCGAATTTCCTTACAATATATTTTAATTTTGCATTTTTGAACTAGAAAGCGAATTGATCTAAGAAAACTGGGTGACACGGGTATTTTATTTTCCATCATACTTTCAAAATAAATAGGATTATCTCATGGGTGCAATCAAGTTTCGTTGGCCGAGTGGTGATAAAAGTTGTTTGGATTAATTTGCATTTTAAACGTGTGAACGAATTGATGGGGCAAAACTGGGTGACACATATCTTTTATTTTTCATCCACCTATTACAATTCAAAGGAGTTTTTCATGTGTGCGTACACAACATTTGAATTATGTCGAAATTTAATTAATATCATCACATTCCCAATATATAAATATTTAATTGCATTTTAAACGAGAAAACGAATTGATGTAGAAAAACTGGGTGACACGGGTATTTTATTTTCCATCCACCTTTCAAAATAAATCGGAGTTTCTCATGTGTGCATACACAAAATTCTTTCTTCTTACTTTCTTCTTACACTTTCTTAATATAAATATTACGGTTACGGGAATTTATCGTGTATGCAGTGTTTTGAAATATTTGATATTAGAAATGCTATCAAACAAAATTTTCTTGCCAAAGATTATTGTCAAGTTATTGGAACATTTCATTTATTCCGGGACAGTCTTTAAGTTACAAGCTTCATAACTATTTTTCCCCGAAATTCCTTTTTAATTAGTAATTTTTTTATTAAATTGAAAATATATGTATATGCACGACTGTCAATCACAAATATTATGAAAATCAAATAAATTCTAAAATTTACAACGTAAATAAATATCTATCGTTTTTTCCTTTCAACACCAAATCACTGACAAACAAAAATATTTCAAGGTTTATTTACAGCAAAACGATATCCATCGAAATCGTTAATTTAATTTACTTTTCACCAAATCTATTGCAAGTGGGGCTATTTTGGCATACCAATTACCGGGGGGGGGGGGCGTTGCTTACAAAAGTATTCAGACGTCCGTCCAACCGTCCATCTGTCCGCCAACAATTCGTCATTATTTTTGTTGGAAGCGGAAGGAAATAAAAGAAACTTGTTCATTTCTTCGAGAGTTGACAGTTGTTCTTTTATTCTATTTTATTTCGATGATGTTAGAGAACAATTAAGTATTCGCCTACTTTGTGTTGTGCGTTCTCCCCCACCGTTTTTTTCTAATTAGCGTTTTCGAACAGAAATATGTTTGCTTTCTTGGCGATGACTTTCCGACGTTTTTGTTGTATTAAATAAATGATGCGGAAATTCAAAATTCGAGGTGAAATTCGATGTTGGTATGTATGTTCGTAAGTACACCTACACACATACACACTCACATCGCCATTAATTTACACAACGTTGGAAAAAAGCCACATGTTTTGTTGCCCACATTTTTCCGTAAGCCGATAATATTGTTGCGCTCTCAGAGATTACATGCAGCCAGTCGGAGACTTGCGTTGTGTAGACTGCGGAAAAAAGGAAATAATGCAACGTTAAAAAGCCAAACAAACAAAAAAAAAACAAATCTGAGATTTAAGCCCTATCTTAAGTGTGATTACTTTCTAATTATGTACATTATATAAGGAGGTATGAGCAAAAACAAAATGACAAACCGGTTTCTGTATTACCTTACAAGGTGTACAACTAAGACCTAGTGTTTGTAAAAAAATAAACTAGATTAATAAACTACGTATTTTGTAATTGTTAAGTCATAATTGAGTTTCACCTATAAAATACAAGTTGTACTGCAAAATGTGCCCGATTATATTTGAAATTAATTATTTCTTTACAATTTCCCAGGTCAATATGCTGTTAAGTAGTTTAACCTGTCGTTAAGAATAGTTTATATTGGAATTTAAACAACAAAACTCGATCTTCTGTACTATTAAACCCTGCTATAGTCAATTGTCCGTTGCACACATGCACTAACCCTACAAATTCTGAAAGTAGGGTTAAAAATAAAATATCCACATTGAACAGTTTTGCCAGATCAATTCGTTAACTCGTTTAAAACGCAAATTAAAATTTAAATTTATATAAAAAGCAATGTTATCTTTATGGAAGGCTTGTGGTATGAGTAATTCAAATTAAATTGAAATAAAATAATTCATACGGCCCATGGTAAATTCTATTTATATTACTTATACCACCCATGGTGCACTTAGTTTTCAAATGTATATTTACACCGTATTCCATGTGTAAATTTTAATTATTGGAGTATTAATTGCTAAATTTAACCTTGTGTTCTATTATATCATGCTATAGCCAATTGTCTGGTGCACACATGCACTAACCCTATATATTCTGAAAATAGGGTAAAAAATAAAACACCCATATTGAACAGTTTTCCCAGATCAATTCGTCAGCTCGTTTAGAATGCAAATTAAAATTTAAATTTATATAAAAAAGCGATGGTATAAGGCTTGTGGTATGAGTAATTCAAATTAAATTGAAATAAAATAACTCATACGGCCCATGGTGTAAATTCTATTTATATTACTTATACCACCCATGGTACACTTCTTTATCAAATGTATATTTACACCGTAATCCGTGTGTTTATTTGAATTTTTGGTGTTTTAACTCTTTCAGCGGCAAAGATTTAAGAACAATTTTACCCCCTTATGTAGCAGAGAATTTTTTTTTTTTAAATTAAATGTTTTTATTTTAATAAAAAATGATCAAAACTTAAAAAAAAATTCAGAAAAAATTCTTATATGATTTATATATTTGTTAAAAATAATATTTTATAGTGGTTCAATTTATGGACCACAGCCACTTGAACTACTTTTATGGTAATCTTGGAAGCATGTTTTATTCTTTGATAAACACAACGGTACATTGCATGTTCCGCAAATCCAGTCTGTTCGTATTTGTTTTTTCATTGTGCTGTACTATGCACATCGTCTGCGTGTACTGCGTTGTGGTTGATGGGCAGCTTGGGCTGTTCTGATACTTTCTGAAACGAAAGGTTTGGATTTTTTTATTGAGGCTACTGGTATTTGTGTAGATATGCTCTGCCGTTTCTTGTTTTGGTTTACAATTGTTTCTGCAAGCAGCCCTTCAATTATTTCAAGCCAGAAGAATTTGTGTTCGACTGATGACTCCAATGCCAATTTATACAGTATATATGAATTTACCACACAAACATCTAAAAAATAAAAAAAATGCGATGCCACCATTTTCGGCTTTTTCGGTCACATTTGTATGATGATAGCCTTTGATCAAATTTATCCACAAAATTCATGTTTCTGTTGTAGTCTTCGACTATTTGAGGAGCCGAAATATTAGACATTGCTCCATCTTTATTCTTTCTTTGCAAGAAAACTGTTTGTTCTGCATCATGATAATTTGATAATAAATGAACACATCTTTTGTCCTTCCATTTGATGGCGCATAGGTCTTTGTTACTGTACCAGTCATATTCTCCGCGTTGGAGTTTCTTGTCACTTTTGAACTTTGGCAAAAACTTACGACTTATATTGACAGTACCACAAGCATAGATTTGACTTTTTTTCAAGGTCTGCATCAAGGGTACACTGGTGAAAAAATTATCAAAGAAGCAAATATGATTTTTTCCCACAAGTTCAGCAGTAAGGTTTTTAACAATTTTCTCTCCAAGATTTGTGGTGATTACTCCATCATCTGTTTTACCAGTATATATATCAAATTTCCAACAGTACCCATTTTTATCTGCTAAAACCCATACTTTATATCCTCTTTTGATGGGTTTTTTTTTTGGCATATATTGCTTCAGAGTACTTCGCCCTTTGAATTTGATCATTGATTCATCGATAGCAATTTCCATTGATGGATTCAAGCACTTTTTAAAATTTTCAGCTAAGGCAGTCAAAAGGGGACGAATTTTATAAAGTTTATCAAACGATACGTCTCCTCTTTTTGGCATTATTGAATTATCGTTGATATGAATATTTGATAGTAAAACCCCGAACCGGTTCAAACTCATAATTCGAGGAATAAAAGTATCTTGTAAAATTGGGTTACTTGACCAGTAATCCTTGTAGGATGGATATTTTTTGATTCCCATTAGTAAATTTATTGCCAGAAATGCACGCATTTCTTTAGCATCAGTAGCAATGTAATATCTACCACTTGATATACGTTGTTGCTCGCAGTAAAGATTTGTTTGGAATACTAAGTGATCTACAATGTCTTCTGTCAACAACAGATTAAAAAAATTCAAGGGTGTTTTGTCTGCAACTGACCGAACATGGTCAGTCAAACCTGTGTCACTGGTAAACTGTGAAGCTGGAACAGTTTTTGTAACTTTATCCCACTTAGGTGAACCTACGATCGCATTTTCACAATTATTATCTCTATTCGAATATAATAATGTGGAAAGTGGCATGTCGTCATCAGCATCAAATCCATCATATACGATATTAGGTGAATGTAGACCATCTTCAATTTCACTTCCATTTGATTCAGAATCACTGGGAATTTCTGCGCATTCAACAGTGAGATCATTCATGTCTTCCAGAAGTTCACATATTTCTGCATCATTTAGGTGTTGATGTGGCTGATTCATATTTCCTTTACAAATAATAAGCAAAAAAATTTCCAATGAAAAAAATACCTTACGTCGTGATGGTTCAATATAAGTACCACAACAAAATACACTACCAGCAATAATTATGTTGTAATATTATTTCCAAAACATGAAATTACTTACCTTAGCAATATATCTGTCCAGAAAACATCAATTTTTATAATTATTTTACAGAAAACTATTTTTTCTTAACTTTTTTCAATAACCATCCACTGCGTTGCACAAAAGTTGCTTCACTGACCATAAAATGTACATAAAATACGCAATTTGCACAAAACGAAAATTTCTCTGAGAACATTATTGCTTTATTGTCCCGTTATGAAGAGCGATTCAATTTTTTAAGCTTTGAGACTTAAGTGATAACGTAAAACATATGTGGTACGAAAAATGTACCACCGTTGCGAAAAATTTGAAAAATATATGGTACAAAAATTAAACCAATGCCGCCGAAAGAGTTAAGTGCTAAGCTCGATCTTCTGTACTTTGTATACCTTGCTACAGTCAATTATCCGTTGCACACATGCACTAAACCTATATATTCTGAAAGTAGGGTTAAAAATAAAATATCCACATTGAACAGTTTTCCCAGATCAATTCGTTAACTCGTTCAAAATACAAATTAAAATTAAAATTTACATAAAAAAGCGATGGTATATTTATGGAAGGCTTGTGGTATGAGTAATTCAAATTAAATTGAAATAAAATAACTTATACCACCCATGTAACATTAGTAGATTCTATTTATATTACTTATACCACCCAAAGTACACTTTTTTTCAAATACTTATTTACACCGTATTCCATGTGTAAATATAAATTTGAATTCAAAACGCGCTAAAGAGTCAATCTAAGAAAATAGGGAATACATGAGAATTTTCTATTCGAGCCTGATTTAATAGTCAATATCATGCTTTATTGATTTAATACTAATATGCATTCAAGTTAGGTGCCTGTTGTATTTTAAATGTTATTTCGTAATAAATTAGATTTTCCCCAAAGTTTTTCGTCCTCATATAAGAAAATCTTTCATGGATGTCGAAGAATGATTTGTAACAAATGAAATTAAACGTTCTGACAGTTCTTACGTCTTTAGGAAATTAATTATGTATGTAGATCTTTTGGATAAAATGAGATGATGGATTATATGTAAGCAATCACCACCACTGTAATTGGTATGCCAAAAGTTTTTGCAATAGTTATTGTGAAAAAATAAATTAAATCAACGATTTTGATGGGTATTGTTTTGGTAAATAAACCTTGAAATGTTTATGTTTGTCAGTGATTTGGCGTTGAGAGAAAAAAACGTTGTAAATTTTGATATTCATAATATTTTTAAATGTATGCAATTCAGTAAAAAGTGAATTATTCAAATGTACTGGATACGCTTGGCCTTCTAATCTAATACAGAGAAGAAAAAATCATATGTTGTAAGGACTGTCGCAGAATAAATAAAATGTTCAATAGAATTTTCATTAATTTGACAAAAATGATAAATTATATGTACCAAGAAAAACTTTCACAACACCGCATGCATAGTAAAATTCCATAAATTCCGAAAGAAGGATTAAATGATACGTTTTTCTATGTCTATTTTTTCTATGTTTTACATGATGTATTATTACTTATATTTTGGGCATGTGACGTTAATAAATTAATTCCAAGAAAAATCCACTTAAGTTGTTGCACACATGAGTAATTTAATATATTCTTGAAAGGCGGATTAAAAATAAACTAACCGTTTCACCCAGTTTTTCTACGTTCTATTCGTTTATTTAGTTAAAATGTAAAAATAATATTTTTATTTTGAGTATGTGACGATAATAATTTAATTCTGACAAAAAAAAAACAAATTTTTGTTGTGGTGCACATGAGAAATTCAATATATTCTTGAAAGAAGTTAAAAAATAAACTAACCATGTCACCCAGTTTTTTTCTATATTCATTCAATTAAACGTTTTAAGCGCTAAATTAATATTTATATGCGAGAAATGCGACATTATTAATTAAATTCCGACAAAAATCTAACTTTTTGAATGCACACATGAACAAATCCGATGAATTGTGAAAGATGGATGAAAAATAAAAGACATGTGTCACCCACTTTTTCCAGATCAATTCGTTTACAAATTAATTTAATAAAACCAGTTAATCTAGAACAATTTGTTAATTCGTTTAAAATTCAAATTAATTGAAATAACTTATATCACCACTCGACCACCTCGAAACTTGAGTGCACCCAATTTATTTTGAAAGTTGGATGGAAAACAAAATATCCGTGTCACCCAGTTTTTCGAGAACAATTCGCTTTCTAGATCAAAATGCAAAATTAAAAATTTAAACTAGTTCAAAATGAAAAATTAAAGTTTGTATTTCGGAAATGTGACGATATTAATTAAATTCAGAAAAAAATCACATTTTAGGAGTGCACACATGAAAAAATCCGATGAATTCTGAAAGGAGGATGGAAAAACATCAATTCTGTAACTCGTTTAAGATGCAAATTCATCTAAATAACTTATATCACCACTCGGCAACTTGAAACATGATTGCACACATTAGAAAATCCAATTTATTTTGAAAATTGGATGGAAAATAAAATACCCGTGTCACCCAGTTTTTCGAGAACAATTCGTTTACTCGTTTAAAATTAAAAATTAAAGTTTATACTTCGCAAATGTGACGATATTAATTAAATTCCGACAGAATTCAAGTTTTATGAATGCACAAATGAAAAAATCGATGATTTTTGAAAGGTGGATGGAAAACAAGAGACATGTGTCACCCAGTTCTTCTGTATCAATTCGTTAAGTCTGTTAAGATGTTAATTTGAATAACTTATATCACCACTCGACAAAAGTAACTCGAATGCACACATGAGAAAATCCGAATGATGTGTATGCAGCCTATTTACACTTCTATTGTATATCAATGACTTTCTGAGGGGTTGGGGTTAACTGATATGCTATAAAGTGTATATACAGTTTGTGACTCGGGTCTCAAAAAAAAAAAAACACTGATTTATGACAGTCTTCTTCACCCAAAAAAAAATATTATTTTTTTTTAATCGAGGCAAACGCTTTTTTGGAAATAATAATGTCATTGTCAGTCTTATCTGGGGATATATTTGCATTTAAAGTTACTTCAAACAATATCTAGACAAGTTAAATCCATATCTTAACACAAACAAAAGACGATATGAGTTTCATGAGCACATTTATTTAGAATTTGTTTTTGTGGCACTTCTTTTAAAGTGATTCAAATACTTAATATGGCATAATGGAGATTTGAGATGTGAAATGAGTCTTGCAAACAATCCCCCAAAAATATACAATATTTGAAGAATTTTAAAAAGTGCTACTGTTTAAGAAAAACACAGTGAAGATCTAAAATAAAACAAATATTTTTAAAGGAGCACATATTTATATTTTGATAAAAGAAAACCGCACAAGACTTATCAAAATTTCTCTAACATTAAAGATATTAGAGTAAGAAGATAAGAAAGAAAAAAAATTAAAAAATAAACCTTAATCTAAAGAGTTGGAATAAATAATGATTCAAATATCTGATTTTACATCAGAGCGAGAGAGAGTATGAAATTAAGTACCAAACTTAAGTACTTGACAATTTTTGCCAGTCCATACCACATTTACGTTCAACAT